>VUQK01043139.1:0-11335 GCA_015106715.1 Bujurquina vittata | reverse complement strand
ATCAGAATGCTCCTACACGCTTTGATCTGTCAACTGAAAGCAGCTGTGTGACTACTGAAATGCAGGCACTCTGTGGCAGAGCCCTGTTGAATTTGCCTCGACGCACCTGTCAAACAAATACTTCTAAATCAGAATCCGTAGCTCCTATCAAAATAATTTTTTAAACTGTGAGCGTGACAAGGACCGGCTCTAAACAGTGGTGTCATTTTTATTTTCCTGTTTTCACAAATGACGTCACAGGAGCAGTTTCAAAATGGGGCTCGTTTTGGGGTTTGAGAAAATCCTCTCTTGAAAATTACTATAGGGGCGGATAGAGGAGGAGGGTACTGTATCTGCTTGAACCCTCACAGTTTGAAAAGTTTACATTTGTCAGAGTTGAGAGACACATTGTTTGAAAGTGGAGAACTGGCTCCACGCGTTGATGGTGAAATGATGGCTGGAGAGTGAACGCTGTGGATACAGTGGCAGTTTAGAGAGAAATTTTTCAGCTGAAAAATTTGAAGCCGTCCACTCTGAGGTTTGGAATGCGCACTCTAGAAAATCTAAACCATCACTGTTCATAAACCATAAAAGATAGCAACACACCGAGTGACACCTGAACAGCCGAAAACCATGGCTTCGTTTTAAAGCTTAAATGGCGTCTCTAACTGAAGGTATGCTGAAGTTATGCAAGCTCAAAGCTGAATGAATTTGAAGAAGATTTGAAGAATTCCCCATTCATTTTGAGTGGGGCAAAAAATTCATAAAAAGCTGAATATTTCAATAACCACAGATGTTATGAACCGGAGAAGGAATCGCATAAATGTCCTGAAGAAGCTGAACGTTTTGAATGTTCTGTAGCATAAACATAGCTTCCGCATTCAAAGAAATAAAAATAAAGATACAACAACTATACTGTGAATGCTTCACTGCATTCACAGTAATAATAAAAATAAAGATCCAACAACAATGCTGTATATGCCCTTCCGCATTCACAGAATAATAATAATAATAATAATAATGATAAAGGTACAACAACAAAATGTGAATGCTTGCTCTTTAAGCATTCACAGAATAATAATAATAATAATAAAGAAAACAACAATGCTGTGAATGCTTGCTTCAAACATTCACTGACTAAAGGGGGTTGGAAGTGTAAAGTGAACAGCTATGTGTGTCAACACTATCACAGTGTTGAGCTTTCATCAACTTTCTTTCTTCTTTCTTTGCACCTTTGCTTTTTCCAGATGTGACTCTGCCCACCAACAACCCACAAGACATCGGCACAATGAGTCAGCTCTTCATCACCATCGTCATATTTGCTTCACTTGCCCTCATCATTCTAATAATGGGTCAGTGTGTAGATAACAGCCACTGCTATTAATATCATTTGTGGCTGACACTAGAAGAAACGTCATTTTCAGATCACTTTCATTCATTCATCTTGAGACGAGTTTGAATTTGACAGTAAATTAACTCAGGGGTCTGTTGGCAGGTGGGCTGTTCATACCGATGTGTTTGAGGAAGAAACGCAGCAGCATACAGCTGGATGATCCTTCAGAGGGAATCTATGAGAACGCTGAGATGCTGTAGGCTGTGCAGGTAAACAAACCACTGCTGTGACACTACTACTACTTTCAGACCTGAATTACTGCTGTACTTTATAAATACCCATGCGACTATGGTCCCAAATACAGTTAAGCCAGTGCTTCAGTGTCCTGCATTATTTACAATGACCAGCAGGCGGCGCCACCTCTGGTGGTAAAAATATGTCTGAATGTGGTCTGTGACAAAAGGATCTACTGCTCACTTTGACCTCAGTAAACACTGACTTCATGGGTTCCGTTACAAGATTCAAATTGTAGAGAATAACAAATCAGGGGAGGATTTAGGATCGGGCTACTGTTGAATGCACATGCTGTGTCTCCTTGAACAGATATTAATCTGTAAGGGTGCGGAATTATCATTAAAACCGTCAAAATGACAAAAGCTGCAGTTCCTCCAATGTCCACTTGAGGCTCACTGCAAAAATCCATCAGGTGCAGAGACTCACAGGTTCAAATGTTGAGTTTAGGGGGCAGAAAAATACCGTTGGCCTACATCCTGCTTTTACAAAACAAAGAAAGAAACTTTAGCCAGCATGGCTGATTCCCCATCATACCTGTATTTAACAAAGTTTGTTGTTATGGTCCTGGCCTGGGACCCAGGGTTTAGAAATATCTTTGAATTCCTGATTTGTTTCTTGATATTTATAATCTTGGGGTTTGGATTCTTTAGTTTGGTTTATGGATTCTGCTTATATTACATTTCCCATTTCATTTATTAGTGTCCCCATTTCTGTGGGGTCTGTCTGGTATTCTGTTCCTGCTCCCATGGCTTTCTGCTTTCCCGGTTTAATTGTTCCCTTAGTTCCCTGCCGGCTTGGCTGCTATTCCCTTTTGTATTCCCATTCACTTCTGGGCTTGTCTCTGTGTGCAATTCTTTGCCGCCCCTGCATTAAATCTGTGACGTCCATACTGGGTCACGTTCCCATGTCTTAGTCCTGGTCTCTGTGTTTGTTACTTCCTGTCTTATTTTGATAGTCTCTAGTTTCTTGTGTTTTGTATTTAGTTTTACTTCCCTTGTCTCATGTTCTCAGATTAGTTTCAGTCCATCTTATTTTCTTGATCACCTCTTGTTTGTCAGTGTTTTCCTCACTTCTTTGTCATGTCATTGTTGGTTCCCATTGTTGTTGCATGCCCTTGTGTTTCCTGTTTTCCTCACGGTTAGTGTATTCTGGACTCCTGACCAGCCCTGTTTATCGTGCCATCCCTGAGTTAGCAGCATCTTCAGCCTTTTCTCTGGGGTCATGCATTGGGGTCCAGTTCCAGCCCGCCACACAGCACTATCTGACATTTATACTGTGATGCTGTTCGAATACAACATGCCAGCAGCCACAATGGCATAAGTGAGGCTTCTAAACAGGATTTCCCAAGTTCGTCTTTAATCATTTTGTGGTTGCTGCTAATGCTACAAACACTATTACTACTTAAATGTACTACCCATAGTATTACTACTTCCTCGTTCTGAATAATTGTGTTCTGTTTCAGCAAAGGGCGATCCACACCCAACATGACTGAAAGACTTTCATCAGACGTCGGCGATACATCGCATTTCCCATCATTTACTGTTGTTAGACTAAAGTTTAATTGGTTTACATTGTCAAGTGAGTTGAGATCTTGATAGCCTTATAGCTTAAGCTTGGTACTAAGTGGACAATCATATTTCAAAATTATAAATTGGTTAGAGAATGATTTATGTGATCAGAATATTAAGTGCAGAAAGTGTGTGTGTGTGTCTAAATGCACAAGTGATGCATATGCAATGTACTAAGGAAGATTGTGTAATCAATTGAGCTAAGGGTAAAAAGAGGAACTTAAAACTGTTGGCCAGGAGGTGAGTAGGGAAAAGTTAAACATGTCTAGACAAGTCTCAAAACCCAAAGGTTAACAGAGATGAAGTAATGGTTAAGTTTAGCCCCCCAATTGGATAAGAACAGTGGTGTATGGGAACTAGGATGTGTCTTAGATTTAGGATATAAAAGGTGATGTGCAGAAGCATCAAGTTGAGAATTTCAGGATCGTCTCCCTTGGACAGGACCGCTCTACAGAGGACGAGCCCAAACCTACTGTGGACTTTAATTGGCTTTAACAGATCTACCAAGAATTCTCCCTGTTCTTTGACTGATGAAGCTGGATATCACATTGCTGTTTGATTTCTTTCCTTTGGACTTTGGACTAAGTCAGAGAGGACTTCACCATCGCAGCATAAGGAATCATAAAAAGGGGACTTAACCGAGGAGCATAAACATCTTTTTTTTGGACTTGTCCTTTTCACTCCACTTCGCTGAGGCAGTTTCCGGATTGTCATCGGGTGTGGTCGCTTCGGCCGAGCGACTCATCCGAAGCCTTCCCTTCCAAAAAGGATTTATGGACTAAATTGGACATTGCACTTTCCCCCCTTCTATTCATCAACCCAGCTCATAAGTAATGCTCTTTAATTGGTATTAAGTAATGATATTGATATTAGTTTGATGATTAATTAAGAATTGATTCTGAGCTAAATGCAAATTGCTTATGCTGATCCTGCAAAATAAAATTTGACTCTAAAAAGGTCAGAATGTCTCTTTTGACTACTATTTCTTCCTCATACGGTGCAATATGTCACATGTGGTAAAATTATAGGCAAGTCAGCTCCAACATCTAGCTCTGTGCGGTTACACTAGTCTTTGAATCCACTTAAAATTAACTTGTGTCCCTAGGGCTTTCGCCTAGCCTTTAAATTTTAACCTGACACATAACAAGTGCACGGATCTGAAGAGGTGAGCCATCTATAACTGTTGGGACTTTACTCTGGGCCCAGCGGCAGGACGCTTCTACTGGCTGCACCAGAGGAAAAGAAGAAGCGGGGCAGACTACAGGAATAACGGTGGTCAGAAGCCAGGCGAGTCACCCCGCCACAGCTTTAAGTAATGTTACACTGAATTCAGTTGGAGTAAGACTCCGCTGACAATGTAACCAGGGCCCTATGAAATGGAGTAAGCTGTCACACCTTTACCTGTGGGATCTAACAACATTTAACTGAAAAAATAAAAACATGAATATTTTTGCAATAACCTTCCTCTCAGTCTGCATAGAGAGGAAGTGAGGCGTACCGGTTTGGGGTTTTGCAATAAACTACAGCACATGCACCACGTTTTTCCTCATGCATTCGGTTACGCCACTGACCACCTTGACCAGACACACCATGTTAGGTTTTTTTTTCTTTACGTAATTAAAAATAAAAGTGTTTTAATCTGCATTTGTGTGCACCTCTCTTTTGGTTGTTCCTGTGTGGCCGAGTTTGCAACATCATATTAACCCAAACTGCTGGCTGGATATAATCAAGATTGACTTCCTGTGAGCTGGTTTCCTATCAGATCGCGCTGACCAGAGGCATCATGTAAAATAGGAAGAGTAGATCACATCTGTCACTCACATCAGAGCTGAGCTGCTCCGGCTTGTTCTGGATGCTGAAGCTGATCATGGTTCTCCTGTGGATGATTCCGATGGAGATTCTGCTCTGTGCAGACGCCGAGAACGTGACTGAGGCCAGAGGTCAGCTGGGGTCAGAGGTTATGAGAGTTCAGAGGCTGTATCCACCTTCTGCTCTCCTGATTTTAAAACCATATTTTTAATCCTGGGATATAGGTTTGTTATCAGAAACTTCCCAGCAGAGCACTGCAGGCTTTCCTTCTGTGGCGGGAAGTGAAATGCTATAATAATAATACCAGAGTTTTATTTTTTTACAGTAATGCAAAGGTCATCAACCTGTAACCTCCCAATGTTAGGTAGAAATTTAGCCACGTGCAAAACAAGCATATAAAATTATTATTACTAGAGTGTTTATTATTTCACAAACAACAAGATATTGTTTTTTAAATCAATTCTCTTCCATCAGTTGGGCCTCTGTTCCTCTGTTATCAAACTGGAATCAGAGCAGAGGGTTTTTAATACTGTGGTGTTGCTGCTTCTTCCTATTTCACGCTGCACTACATATTGGGGTTTAGCCCCAGAGGCTTTTGATTGGTTTATATATAGAGAGCTGGACTGATTTCAGATAACCAGCTGCTGATGGTTCTCCTGTGGATGATCCTGTTGGTGGTTCTGTTCTGTGCAGAGAACGTGACCAAACTCAAAGCAAAGCTGGGGGCAGACCTGCATCACACTGTGGATGTTTTTTATTTATCTATTTCTTACTTTTTTGACAAAATAATAAATAATAAAAAGTGTCCAAAACATAAAAAAGGCCTTCTGAACCATTTAAAGCAAATTAGATTTTGCCTTCTCTCAAATTTTTGTAACTTCCTGAAATCTTTTGCCTATTTTAAATGGGTGTCTAGGACCACTCCTCCTACTGCAAGTATTGTTATTGTAATCTTTATTACTGTGAATGCTTGAAAGCATTCACAGTATTGTTATTGTATATTTTTAACTTTGTTAATAACTTCACCTACGTTTATGCTACAGAAACTGTTCTGGTGTCAAAACGTTCTGCTTCTTCAGGACATTTATGTTATTACTTTTCTGTTTCATACATTTTATGGTTTATGAACTGGTTTATGAACTGGTTTAAAAACTGCAGTTCCTCTAGTGGGTCAATCTCCACAGACTCAGCTGTTAAAAATAACTGTTTTGGGCTGTGTACTTAGTTTTCCCTTTCATAACAACTGCAAGTGAAGTTTAAGTTTTTTTTTTTAAAAAAACTCATCCATCTGGATAAATAAGTTAGGGTGTGGCTGCATTTACTGACAGGTGTCTTGAAAGGCAACTGGTCATTATACTGGAGCTCTGCGTGCTGTTGGAGCCTCTTTATAATGGATTACCTGACTAATGTTATTGCTTGCTGTGAGGTACAGTTTAAGTTTCACCTGTGATGAGGGAAATTCTAGTTTGTTTGTTTGTTTTCCATTGCTTAGCACCAATTAGTCTGTGCAGTTTATGGATGCTGTTTAATAACAAAATGAACTGCTGTTAAGGTTAAGTTCTGATTTAGCTTTCTCCATAAGGTGACCCAGTGAAAGAGAAAACGCTAATTTTGAAGCATCAAAATGCAAAACCGAAACCAAAGGGTGATGTTACGGTTGCTTTGTCTGTGTACGTGAAGGTCATGTTGTATTAAATAGAACACAGAACTGTAATCATTTACTCATCAGTGTTTACTGAGGGTGCAGATGAAGGAAGCTAAAGGCCGTTTACACATAGACTTCAGAGGTGTCACCCCCTGCTGGCTATTAGAAATAATGCAGGATTAATGTGCTTTACAGAGAGAATTTAATGAAATGGGCTTCTACCATGTTCCTCATTTTCTTTCCCACACAAAATATTTTACATCAGCCAAGCAGTGCATGAGGAAACATGCTTTTATTTAATTAACCTTTTACTCCCACCACACATAATGAAGAAAATCATCATCAGCTTCATTGAGTTATCCAGCATGGGCGAGGCTTTTCTTTTTACCAATTTGCATTGATGGATTGCCCAAAAACAACCAAAGAATGTGCAAAACCAAACAAAAACACGGTGCTTTGAATGGTGACTCAGATGTTGAGAATGAGAATTCAAAGAGGCTGACAGGTTTAACTCAGTCCCAGTGTCTCAGAGATTTTATTAAGCCCTTCACACCACAGCGTGTCTTTTCATGCTGTGAGCATAGGAATTCTAGTTA
Organism: Bujurquina vittata; assembly: GCA_015106715.1. Lineage (NCBI taxonomy): Eukaryota > Metazoa > Chordata > Actinopteri > Cichliformes > Cichlidae > Bujurquina > Bujurquina vittata. The sequence goes on along the minus strand of VUQK01043139.1, from coordinate 4,111 downwards.
TACCACATGTTCTTTGTCCTGTAATTCATCATAAGCGCAGTGTTGGCAGCCGTAAAGGTCAAACAGGTATATTTGCCACACTAAATCTATTTACAAGCACAGCGGGTTTACTTGCAATGTGCTATATAAGTAAAACTGCCATGCCTGCAGAATATGCTGCATGTTAAAGCACAAAAATCTCAGCCCTGTGTATATGCAGTCTCAGTGGGCCTCCTATTTTTTCTTTTCATGCATCCATTGCCACACCTGCACAAATAACTAAACAAGTACAACATGAAGTGTTGAATAGGGTTGTTAATGACAACGCTAACAGACTAAATTCATTGTAATGTTTGCATCAGACCAACAGAGGGAGACATTTTTCTGGGTTATTGAGCCACAGTGCACAGTCACTTCCACAGTGAGTGTTTTGTTTCAGAGACACTTTCTGGTTTTTGGCCCTTAACAAGTTATGAATCAAGCTAATCAGCTCCCACACAAGCAGAAATAAATTAAGTGCCTGAACCGTAAAAGATGATACATGACAGATCTTTAAAGGTACAGCCAGTAAATTTTTGAGGTTATTTAATGGGGGTGGAAAAGGACATTGTACTCATAAATATATATAGATTAGTGTGTAATTACATTTTCCAACACTGATGCATTTTCATAAACTTTTAATTAATCCTTCAAAACTACATAAGATGGGCACCGGTTTGTGTAAGCCACCATGTTCCCTTACCATATTGGAATACAGTGGCCGGCAACAATATCTCCCTTCTGACTAATTGCGTTGATGGAGCAGAAGAGAATCTGTAGGCATTTGCATGCAATGGAGGGACATTTAAATTCGTGTTTGCACCTTCAGACTCAAGATATGAAGGATTATACCTATATTTTTTCATCAGAGAAGGGGTGTTCTTCTCCAAAGAAACTAAAGCACAAAGGAAAGAGACAACACCACCAGCATCTTAATCAGGAGCATAGAATTTGTTTGGGACCAATATCAAATAATGTCCGTTATGTCCCTACCAATCATGGGGTATGATTAGCTAGAGATAGTCGGGAGATGTCCCTACCAGTATTTGCTCTGCCAGTGCAATTAGCACCGTCCCGCCCCCCCTGACCTCAGGCCTCATTTAACACATGAAAACACGCATAAAAGTGTATATTTATTCCAGATACTGTCACCATTACTTGTTAGCGTGTGACCCTCCCGTCTCCTGACAGCTGACGAGAGCTGGCTAAACAACAAAAACTGGTTAAAAGCTAACATTATGCCAGCTAATGCTAGGCTTGTGGGTCCTAAAAATCACACTTTCCCTCTGATAAACAATTTGATTGCATCCTCACATTGTATCAGGTGACCTTGAACTCTCCCGTAGTTACCCTGCAATCGGCCTAGGCTGTTGTGCAGAGTTCCCGTGATCCCATGAGTATTTTTTTCATTCACCTCTATTCACTCTGCATTTAATCCTTAGTTATTTATAATCTCTGGCTTTCGTCACAACCTGTCTTTTGTCCCGTCTCCCTCCTCTCACCCCAACTGATCATGTCAGACGACCGCTCCTCCTTGAGCCTGGTTCTGCAGAGGTTTCTTCCTGTTGAAAGGAAGTTTTTCATCCCACTGCAGTGTTTGCTCATAGGGGGTTGTTTTGACTGTTTTCTCTGTAACTATTTCATGGTCTTTACCTTACTAATATAAAGCACTTTAAATTAACTTGTGATTTGGCACTATATTGAATTAAGCCTCAGTGTCCAACAATGTTCAAAGACTAACAGTGCTAACAACAGCTAACAGAGGCTAACAGCAGCAAAACAGCAGTACTTACCAACAGAAAAGCTCAGGATGTGTCAACAAGTCACCTCAGTATCATTGCCATTGGTCAGAAGTGAGTTTCTCTGACTTATCGACCCGTATCAGACTCCTTGCAAAAAGTTTTATGCCTCTTCCAGAGTAAATAAAGGTGGGCACTTCTCACCAGGCATTGATAGCTGAGGTTAATTGTGAACCAACAGCCTAGACAACAGGGAAAAACTCCACTGAGGATCGGGTCTGGAGTCCCTTTGATATCTGAGTGCACTCACCAGAGATAAAGAGTGGCCAGAATGTTTTAGGTGATTTAGAGGTAAAAATGTAAAGTACCACAAAAAATTTAATTGACTGCATACATTTTTTATGTCCTGATATTATTCAAATATGTTAAAACATAGTGGGAACAAAATGTATGTTTTACACAAACTAGGAAGAAGCACAGAAGCCAGCTGCGGCTGTTATGAGGTACAGTCTAAATTTAATGTTTTTGATCTCTCTAAGCTGACAAAAACATGTTTGTCCTATAGCAGGCACCGTGGCTAGGATTATGCAAGGGTGAGAAAACATATCTCAGTTGATTGCAATCTGAAATCTACTGACATCTCGTGGTGAAAATTTACACACTGTAACTTTAAAGTTTACCTGATAAGCTAAAGAAGATGCCAGAAAAAGCAGGGGTGGGTTTGTCAGTGTGTGGAAAATCCACAGTGAGCTTTGTGGGGCCAAATGAGCCTCACTTCTCTGCGGGTGAGAGTACAGCTGGAGGGATAATCCCATCCAACACGCGTCATCGATGTCGCCTCACAACAGGGCTCTAGTTACTCTATGTTTTGTGTGTGTGTGTGAGGGTGTTTGTGTGTGTGTATTAAATTCAATAATCGGCCCAGTTGGAGACGGCGGGTTGTGCGGCTGTAAGCCGACCTGGAATTTTCTCAATAAAGGTCTAATCTTTACAGGAAGCTGTACAGTACTAGAGGAGTTTCTTTCTCCTGTTGTTTTTCCTTTTTAATAAATGTACCTGCACACTCACCTCACCCAAACTCTCACGACAGTTTTATTCACTCACTCTTAGAATTAACTCTCTTTGTGTGGTCAAATGCAATGACCTTGAGTTGATCTACGGAGAACAACAGCCTTGTATGTTTCTCTCTGTGGCCAAACGTTTGTGGACATATAAACATTACCCACATATTATTTTTGAATCTCCTATTTCAGGACTGTGGGTATAAATGCACCAGAATTCTCTCCTTGGAGAGTGCTTTCTACAAGATGTAAGAACTTTGCATGAAAGGTGTAGGCAAGAGTTTAACCCCTGTTTTATGGCGATGTTGAATCAGACAGCATCTAAATATAGCTGCCTTATTCTTAAATGGTTAGACATCTTGAGATGCTGAGATTTAAGATGAGATAAATGCTGCTTTTTGTCTAAGCATTTATTTGGAGTTCGAGCCAGATGGCGGCTCAATAAGCTTTTTATATATATATATATATATATATAAATATATATATATATAAATATAAATATCTTGTGTGTTTAACAAAAGAACATGTTGTTATTATAAGTCCTGTCCTGTTGATGGTTTTGGGTCTGTTTGCTGTCCCTCAGTTTGTGCAGTGCTATGGGCTCCACTTCCTGGGTGAGAGCTGCTGTGCTAGATTAGGTAAAAAAATAAAATGAAATAAAATAAAAATTCTGATCACCAGTCAGTTTGTCCTGGAAACGACCGGCCATTCGGGAAACAGCTAGGATAGGCTCCTTAGGCTGCTTAGATTCACTCAATCAATCAATTCAGCCTTTTATACTAAGTGTATACTGTCAGTATAAAGGCAGTATAAACAGAATACTGTCAGTGTACGGGGTAAAAATCAGCCAAAATGGCTCATGAAATATTGGGTTACATCTTGTTGAATTCAGTTCATCCACAAAGAGCAGCAAACCTGAGAAAAGCAACACCTCACATCAGCTGATCACAGCCTCTATACAAAGAAACTGGAGCTCACAACAGAAACTTGTGATTCTTTTCCCCATGCGGAGCCACTACAACCAATCTTAGGGTTCCCCCACCTGCTGAATCCCCCTTTAACCCCTGATTAAGCTTTTGTGTTTAAGCATGCAGGTAGAGCCACAATGTAGGCAAGAGACCATAGAGACATTTTTAAAAATTCTTTTCACTGCTTGTGTCCTACACAACAGATTCAAGCTGAATGCATTCATTAGAATTAGAATTTAGATTGGAACAACTTTTTTAATATTGTTATTATTATTATTATTATTATTATTATTATTATTATTATTATTATTATTATTATTATTAT
>VUQK01043138.1:0-12985 GCA_015106715.1 Bujurquina vittata | reverse complement strand
GCGATCCCAATGCGTTTGGGAGGGATGGAGGGCGCTCATGCCGCCCCCGGTGAGATGCCGCCCTGGGCGGCTGCCCATGTCGCCCATATCAGAAACCGCCACTGTCCCCTTATTAAAAACAATAGAGGATGATCTTACACGTTGGTGAGTTCTAAAAATATGGAATTATATTTTGGTATTTTAAAAAAAAAATCCTATGCCTCTAAAAGAATATGCAGTTGTCTTCGACAGTTCCAAATGGTGCACTGACTTTTAGCAACTGCTCACAAGGGCCAGACTGTGTCGTTCCAGCACCATTTATATCGACTGCGACTGCTCCGTCACCAGCAACAAGGCTTCCAACAAAACGGTCAGAAACATTGTTCTCAGGAACTCCATCACCTCTCCTTCCTGTTCCTTTTGGGAACAGCACCTTTGAGGATATTGACTGGGAGCGGTCGTGGCTTTTACCTCCTCACCAACAAAGCAAGAGAGGTGACATTCAAAATTATTCACAACTGTTAGATATATGAGATATAAACTGGAATCTATGAACATTTTGTGGAAACCACGATGAAACAGTGATGCATCTATTCTGGAATTGCCCCTTTACAAAAATCTTCTAGCTTGAAATGATGGATTTTTTTTCATAAAAAATGTATTAAAATCTCTTTACAGGACAAATTCATATTATTTGGCATAGATGAAGGATAAAGATATATTACTTGTTAATCTATTTCTGATTCTTGGAAAGTCTCACATACCCGCCTATTTTCACACCTAAAGCCAAAGTTTAACACATTTTCTGCCTGTCTCACTCTGTATGTAAACAACTTGTGACCAAGCCTTAATGCCAAAGCCCAAAAGACATTCTCTGCACTTCAAAAAATCAGTCTTTCATCATTTCAACCCTCAAGCACAGCTTTTTTTGTTTGTTTGTTCTTTGCTCTCGTTCTGCTTTGTTTTGCTTCTCTTAAAATCTATATTGCACATTGACTACCTGTACTACTTGTTTCCATACATTACTTTGATACTTGTCTGATACTTTGATTTAAATAAAGATTTTGAAAAAAGAAAAAAACAAACTTTGCTTTCTGCACGTCTCCTCTCCTTTAACGCTCACTAGCGGCGTTACAGGCACCATGCAGAGAAAGGGTGGGGCCGCTGTCATCCTTTATCCTTATTGGTTCCGACCACTGTCTATATTGAAGATGGGCCAATGGGCCACTTCCTCTAAATAGTGGGCCAGTCTCTTAGGAAAAAAAAAAAAGGGAAGAAAAAAAATTCCAACAGCACTGACCTGGAGGACTGTTGGCCCACTGGGCAGATGCCCGGTATGCCCGATTACCAGTCCAGCCCTGTTTGCACTGCACCTCTGACACAATTTGGCAAGAAAGCATCAACTGTTTTTATCCTGGAATTTTGATTCAAGATTATTTTTGCTTCCAGTGATAGTGTTTGGCCTTTTACTGGATTCATTATCCCTCTAACCCTGAAATGTACATTTCATTTTACATTTTCTTCATCACTCATTTAATAGTGACTTACTGCCGAACTCTTTATTTAAAGTTTGGAGAGGATTTGCCAATATTCTATTCTATTCTATTCTATTCTATTCTATTCTATATTGTGAGAGGCCAACCTCAACTTTAATCCCACCATGATTTCTCATGTGGAGTTCACTTTGGCATTCACATGTTGGCATTCAATTAGAAGAGCAGATCAGCTGGAACAGGTATTGTATTCCAGTTGAAGTTTCGAAATTTCCAACTCGGAAAGTCAGAGCAGTATGATTAACCCAGAGTTAACAATCCAAGATGGCAGTAATGCACATAAACATAGTAAAACTCTAATCTGTGTCAGACATCTATGGGTCATCATAACTTTACACATCTGAGAGAATCCTCTTCGTTTTGCAATAAAACAAATGTGAGAGCTTCATTTTAAATCTTTGTTACTCTGCCAGTTTCTGCCCTGGATTTTGACACATTATTGAATTACATTTGTCAGGAAATGGGCACTTTCCTGACTTCGACTCAAGCGCTCTGCTTGGCATCTAACATCCGCTTAAAAGTGCAGAAGTTATTAGAAACATTGAAGAATTAAGTCTTTATGTTGCAGTAGTTCTTAGTAATATATTTCAAAAAAGATTTCAGCATTGGTGTATTTAGAACAGGTATCTTGTATCCTAGTTAACACCTTCATTTGCCCTCATAAGTTTTCCTCAACACTGGAACAAGCGTTTCAAGATAACCAAGTACTGAAGACAGCAATGATATTTAACAGCACAGCTGAGCAGGTGCCAATGCCCGAATGTTTGGATTAGATAACGGAAGGAGTGGGGGTCAAAATGCTGTTAAAGTCGGTGAACAAATGTGACATTTGATGGGTTTTGCTTCAACAGTGTGCATCCATCATGTGAATTTGAAGATCTTATGTCACATCATTCTTGAATTTACAAGACTTTCAGAAACTTGACCTCTGCCCTTTACCTTCAGCTCAGGGTCATCAAGATTTGAACATTTTTGAAGATTTTTAGTAGATGCATTAATTTGTAACTGCGAACATTCTAGGTCACATTATTCTCAAGTTATTGCCAACGTTAAAGTTTTTGTGGAACAGGCAGCAACATCACTAATGCCAAGGCTTCAACACAGCTGCACTAAAACTGAAACACGACACTGTCAGTAACACACTGAAATTACACTGTAAATAAGTGTAATTGCCCTTTTTAGTTGCTTTTACAAAGTTACAGCTGAAATCTGTTTCTGTTGTAGATTCTTTACTTAAGATTTTAACATTTCACATATTAAAAAACAAATTATAGTAAGGATGATAAAATCCATCATTCATGTGACCACATTAGTTAATCGGTTTGGCTTTTTTTTTTTTTTTTATACAATTTAAGAAATAGTACCCATTTCTTTAATTTAATTCTTTATTTGAGATCAAAATGTAGCCCAGAAGAAATCAGATACATGTATCACGCTCCTAAAACTACAATGCTGTTGGTCCATGTTACCAAAAAAGAAGTGTTGACTAAAAAATTAACTGCATATTTTCTTAAGCTTTTAATTAAAATGAACCAGGATGAGAAACGATACCTGAAACGTGGCAGACATTACTACAGTGCTGTGTAAAACTGTAGGACATGTAAAAATAACATTGTGACATTTTGGAAGAGGTTTTTGTTTTGGCTACATAAAAGCATTTCCATAAATTTCATCTGAGTGTACTCAGACCAGTCCAGAACTTGTTGAAGCTAGCCTTTTCACAAACACTAGGAGCAGCTCTTTCTGGAGTGGAAAACCTCTGATAATGCAGACCTATTACTGCGCACAAATATCAAAGTGATACAAAAACAGAAAGACTACAGGTGAACACAAACAAGGGCGCTTCCCAACATGTCAGTCTGTTCCTTTAAACATAATGATGAATCCCAGGGGCCCACTTTCCTCGAATGACAGCAACAAAAAACTGGGTGGAGGAAAAGGAGCGGAGTGAGAAAACTACATTAAAAAGCCTGGGCAGAAACACGCTGCTATCATGGACCTAACGTAGTACAAATGGCAAATATAATACAACACTTAAGACTTTTCCTTCTCTTTCTTCTTCTTTTTCTCCTTCTTTTTCTTTTTGGACCTTTTGGTTTTAGGTGATTTTCCCTCATCATCAGTACTATCGTGGTTTTTATCTTTTTTACTGCTGCCTTTTTTCTCCTTGGATGATTTCTTCACACTTTCCTTACTGTGGCTCTTAGCGGCCCGCTCCTTGTCTGCCTCCTCCTTGACCCTGAGGTTTGGAGATGGAGGTGGCAGTCCACGGGAGAGTGTTACAAGCATTCGCTCTTTTTTCATTTCCTCTTTCAAGAAGATGTTTTCCTCCTTAGACTTGACTTGACTTCTGTGGTCGCCCTCCTGGTATTTGCTTCTGTAATCTTCAGTAATTTTCTGTAAGTTCTGTATGTGATCTTTGCTGATCCGGGGGTTTCCCGAATCTCTATGGTTACCACGATCCCTTTGATCGCTCCTGTCTGGGGGGTTAGAGTGTTGATTACAGGAGGGATAATGATGCAGGTGTCCTTTGCTGTCTTTAGCGTGCATGTCCATCTGTTCTTTCTGTGAAAAACACATTTGGGGAGGGGGGGGGGTGTCAATGAAAAAAATCTTAGCAATGTGAAAATAAACCAGAGGTGTCCCAAGAGAGGAACTATCACATCTGAATCGCCTGTCTGAACACAGACAGTTGATTTAATTATGAAAATAATATTTTGATTGATTGATTTGAAACAAAGTTGTTGTCAGTTATGCAGCAGTGGTCAGACGTCTATCTACAGTCATCACGAGCATGCCAATTTTAGGCTTCGAATGCTTTCTTTGAACGGTTCTTTTTCCGGAAAACTACTGCATGTTTTGAACAGCATTGTTTAGCTTTGTGTTTGCTGTTTTTGTCTTGGGATTCAGTGACGATCTTGGCAAGAGCTAGCTAACTCCTCTGACGAGGCTTTGTTTACTTCATTCATATTGTGAATAAAAAGGTTCTCTGCCAGTAGCTAATCGTATCGCTGCTATCAAACTTAGCCAAACAGGGTGAAGTTGAACGCTCTACGACCTGGAGGGGGCGGGGCGTGAAATGTCTCATTCACATTTAAAGAGACCGCACCAAAACACATTGATCTGAGAAAAGGGGTCAATGTGGGGTCTGTGGAGCTACAATAACGAGGAATTTGGACCAAAGCATTGCAGTTCTAATTTATGTAGACCACAAGTGAATGATGTATATATGTAAAGGAAGGATTTAAAAGCATGATGCACCTCCTTTAAAGTTCTCCGTCACTGCAACAGATTTTTGTCATTTGGAAAAAATGACCCTTAAACACAGAGTGGATCATCGGTGACACCTCCACCACACTCTGCCATGTTTGTGTGTGTGTGTGTGTGTTTGTTGTGCTCGCTGTGCTGAGAATTTCAGCTGTTATTCTTTTTCTTTACTTCAACTGTAGCTACCAGAACGGATCACTTGTGGGCAAACTGTGGTGAGCTCTGGTGGAGCGAAAGGAAACATTTTACTGGCATCCAAAGCAACAGCACTTTTTCTGTAACCACCACTAAATCTTTACTGGGAAGCAGCTGGAGGTCCTTCATCAACCACCTGATCAGCAAGTGTCAACGTGAAGAAAAGAGAACTTTGTAGCTGCTCCTTCAACCACTGTTTGTTTGACACAGAGAAAAAACTGCAGTACGGAAGTTAAAATATACAGATGAATTGTTAATACAACAAAAGCATTTCTTATCCAATTACTCAATAGAATAACCAGTAGAATACTCAATTACTAAAATAATTGATAGTTGCAGCCCTAAATATAAAGCAAAAACTTCTAAGCTTGTTCCTCTATATATGAAGCGAGGCACAATTTCCATTCATATGCAAGCGAGTGGCAGAGGTAACTTCTGTGAGTCAAAATTCATGAAGTCTCGCAATCGACGTGCATTGCATCCGGGGCCGGCGGTAGCATAGGACAAGGGTGGGCTCAGCCCACCCAAATTTGATTCTTGCCCACCCAATCAAAACCTCTCATACCGCCTGCGTGCAGCGAAAGGTCTGTCCATCAAGCTACGCCCACAATAGTTTTTATTTTCCACGCGTGGACACGATCTCACACTGTGACTGTGCTGCACGCAGGTTCAACAGAACAGCTCCCTTCGTGCTCTTCCTTTATCTGGGTCACACTCTAGTTTCCGTTTAATACTTAAACTTGTTTTTACCGTGAGCATGTATCGCTTCTTTGAGCCTAGCAGTAGGTCTGGCCCTGGGGTCTCCCCAGCAGGCCCCGCTGCTGCCCGTGCTGAAATGCATCCCCCTGACCAGGTCACCTGCTCCGTCTCCTCCTCTGTCCGATCAGATGACAGTCTGCCGACTAGTTTCTCTGCATGTAGCACAAGCACTCCCGATGCTAGTCCTATGTTAGCCACATCTCCAGACCCAAAGCAGGTCCTTTCTCTGTCTGTTTCAGCGCCAGGTCCTATCGTTGCGGACCTGAATAGCACTGTGCCCACACAGCCAGCGCTAGCTAGCTATCCAAAACGTGCCTTCGCCAATACGTTCCGCTCATTCAACCCGGCGTGGTACCACACTAGGCCTTGGCTGGAATACTCTGTGGCTCGGGACGCATGTTCGTGCTTCCCGTGTCGTAATTATTCAATGGGCAACAAGAGGGACAGTCTTTACTTTGGGGGGGTTTAACAACTGGAAAGCGGGAGAGGCCTGCAAAAGCACGCATCCAGCCACATGTGCTGGCTGCTAGAACATGGGCTGAGCGGCAGCACAGCTAGTGGGTAAAACACAGGTCTAAAAAAATGGTACTATGTTAAAAAAGCAATGGTGATGTCATCAAATTTATCTGCGTTAACGAGCTAGGACTCAGGGCTCAGGACTTTGACGACGCTCCTCCTACCAAGCGACAGCAGGTATTGTTTAATAAAAGAGCATCTCTCAAAATATTAGACAAGGCCATCACAGAACTAGAGGACAAATTTTCCCTAAAAGAAACAGAGACCTGATGAATGCCATTTCATGTCTCCTGCCCCAGTCAGCCAACTACCTTGACCCCACACTTTTGCTCCCTCTACACAGTCTTGCTGGATCTAAAGAGACTGAATGTCTCAAAAACTAAATACTTGTGGCAAAACCACTGCTGCTTAAGAAGTGCCCGAATTAAAAAGACCTCTCCACTCTGTGTGTCAACCTGCAGGAATACAAGGATGCTTTTCCTGAACTCCATAAACTCTGTCACAGCGCTTGTAATTGATGTGTCTTCTGCATCCTGTGAGAGTTCCTTCTCCACACTATCAAGAGCCCTAAGCCCTTTGCGCCGCGCCATGCTTCACAAGAGAAAAAGAAATTTAGTCATTTTGGCCCATGAAAAGTCTATCACAAATCAATGAGACATGAATGAATTTGTCTCAAAGTTTGCCCAACAAAACAGAAGACTGATTCTGTTGTTTTTCAAATTTTGCATTTTTGCAGTTGCTGTTCCCTTTTTGTTCTACTGTTGTATGATTTAAAAAAAATTAATAAATAGGTCACAAATCTGTGTACTTTCTGTGATGGTCCCAAGCCCAGATAAAGAGAGAGAGGGTATATATATGTATATCTTTGTGTCTACTAGGGCTGTATTAAATCCCCATAAAACAAACAAATATAGCCTACAATTTTGTGTCTATGTTTATATTTGCTCACCTACATCTTCAGTCTGCCCACCCAGCTACAATGGGCTAGAACCGGGCCTGATTGCATCTGTATTTGCATCTTTTCCAAGAAGCAGCAATAGTAGCAGACAGAAGCAGGGGCTTGTTGATGTTAAGTTCATGACTGCTTATTAGGCCAAAGCATTTGTTGCACACCACTTGCTTGGTTTAACATATCTGGCTCCTTGTAATCGAATATCAACAAAACTATATTCACATGGTGCTTGAAATGCTGACTGAAGAATGCTATAATAGTACTCCAACTGTGGCAGGGAACTGTGTGTAAAGCACACACTGTTTGTAAAAGAGATGGTGGCCAAGTTAAAATCACTTACATATAATTCTTTTATACATCTCAAAATAACAGAGTATTATCAGCCTTATTCACAATGAGTTATGTGCAGGGGGTACTCACAATAGAATTACTATGGCGGTGGTTAGCTCCATGGCTTTCAGCCAAATTAAAATCTCCAATGAACTCCTCACATTTGTGGCAGTAAAAGCCAATCACTGAAGTCAAAAAACTCAGTCCTGCCAATAGAGAGGAAAAACAGTAGTTAAGTGAAGAAACATATAGAGCGCGGGAGAAAGTAAAATGGACAAAAACAAAGAGAACACTACATTACCATCCTCTTTCAACAATTCATCCAGTTCTTTAGCCAGAGACACCATTTTACTGATCTTGTTAAGTTTCTCTCTCTTCCTTTCCTCACTGTCACCTGCCTGTGAAACACATTCAGTTGAGTGCGCAGCAATTCCTTCTGTATCCAGCTTCATTACACAGATAGTATTTGGAAATTCACCTGATGTTGATCAGATGCTTGAGATATGCCATCACTTTTTGATCGTATTTCCTTTGTAGCTTAAAGAACAAAGAATAATGTCAATTAATTAATTAACTATGTATTCTCTATCAAAAGTGCTAAACAATAAAAATGGATGTGCAAGTCATCAGACCAGGAGACATCAGCTGAGCAAACAGTTGTCACACACATTTCAGTTTGCTGCCATCCCTCAGGCAACAATAATGCTGGCAGTTCTCTGTGTTTCTTACTCAGGTTTTCTTCAGGGTTCACTTAATGAGATTTAAGATGTTTTCATGACCTCTCGTAGCACAAAAAAACCAAACAAAAAAACAATCTACTTCACAATCACACTGGCACATGAAATGAAAGAATTATTAAAAGAAAACTGACATTGTAATCACACTTTTTGTGTAGTGACTAGTAACAACAATAATTCAGTTACTGACGAAACTGGTGGTAGCATTGTTTGCTTTGGTGTTTCCTGAGCAGAACCCACTGAAGATCAAAAATTAAGCCAAAATTAGAGTCCAAGAAAGCATAGTTTCTTAAATGCCTCTAATACCAAGTCAATATGTACAGACTCCCATGATGAAAAGCCCAGCTTCACAGCAGAAATAAACATGTTTACAAACTGCTATAAAAAATGGTTTGGTCTGCACAGGTTAAACTTTATAAGTGGATTTTAAAAAAATAAATATTGTGAAAATGTTTGGTTTTGTTAGCAATCTATTTTAAAAAGGTACATTTTCATATATTCTATATTCACTACACATAAAGTGATAAAATTCAAGCTTCTTTTGCTTTAATTTCAACAATAAGGCCCACATCTGATGAAAATCAGAAATCCAGAGATCAATCAAAAAGGGATTTACAATGCAGACATGTCCAACTTCAGAAAAGTATGTTCATGTGTATGAATATTTGATTATTTCTTTGAACTGTTCTTTTTCCAGGGTGGAATGACATGTACAACATATTTAATTATCTTTTTTTTTTTTTAAAAAGCATTAGGTAGTTCACAAGTTTGAATTTATTTTGTAAGTATGCATACATCCTCAAATATATAAATACATACATTTAAATCTTTTAATGTTACTAAAAATTCTGCAATGTCTTTAACTTAACAAGGCAAAGGTCTATTGACTCCTAATTAGTGATCATGATTAACTACAGCTGGTAGTTTCTCTTCACCAGCATAAAAAGGATGTGTTTGACAGCGCTCTGATAAACTAATGAATGCACAGAACAATAGGACAGTCCAAAGAACTCAGTGAAGATCTAAGGAGGAGAACTGTAGATTTAGACAACTTGGAAGATCTTTTTGAACATTTCTAAACTACAGATTCCATTAACAATAACTTACACTTAAGTACAGTCATAAGTATAAAATCCAAACTGTCACCCACAGATGAGAGGAAATTGGTTAGGATGTTTAGGAACAACCCAGGGTACCATCAAGGCTCAAGCATGGATTGAGCATGCATGAATTGGAAAATCAACACTTTCAAGCTCGTTTTATGGTCAGCTAAGACAAAGATTGAGCCACAATGACAAGAGGAATGTTAAGAGGAATCAAGCTGAGGCTTTCAAACCTAAGAACACTGTACCAACTATCAAGCATGGTGGTCCTGATCTGTGGCTGTTTTGCTGGCAGTGGTCTATTGCACAAAGTGAATGGAATAATGAAGGATGAGGGCTATCTCCTAAATCTTCAAGTACATCTTAAAATCATATGGTTGAAACTTAGACACAACTGGGTGATCTAGTGGGAAAATGATGCCAAAGACACAACAGAACTGGTTTTGCAATAAGCAGAATAGGCTTCTGTAATGGCTGTCCCAAAGCACCGCCTTCAACCCTGTTGAAAATTGTGGCCTATGCTTAAAACTCAGGTCTGTGCCAGGAAACCAACCAATTTTAATTAACTCAAGCAGTTATAAGAAGAGTGGTCAAAGAGCCAGCAAAAATTATGCCAGAAGCCTTTTGATGGCTACTAAAAGCATCTGGTTGAGGTGCAACTTGCTAAGGGACACATTAACCAAATAATATGGGGGTGTATATATTTGAACCTGTATATATAATTTTGACCATGTACGGATTAGAAAACAATCTAAATCAATTTAAAGTGTACCCAATTTTTTGTTTTTTCAAGTCATTAAAAGATGAATGCTGTCCATTCATTCCACCCCGGAAAAAGACCAGTTCATTAAAAACCCAAAATTACAATGGCATTCACGCACATAATGAGTGTATATGTAAACCTCTAACCATAACCATATACATTTTCGATTGTGGGTTTTTCACCAGGTTGCTATGACAGTAACCTTCAGCTCGTCTGTATTTCAAACAGAAAAAATGCTTGAAGCAGTCTAGGATCTCTATATTTCATCTAGAATATATTTTGACTTTCTTAAATAACCGAATGACAAATATTTAACACTTTCACATTATAATCATATACACTTGTACAGAACTCATCCATATATATTGTATTTAGGTTTAAAATTTTGATTGCTGGGAGTATGGCTGGTTGAGAATGAATGCCAACAAAGACTACTAGACTGGACAAAATTCTTTTATTGTTTTTATATGTATGTCAATTATCAGATATTTCTATCTGTGTAATGCGACCATTCTGTATGGATGCACCTTGCTAAACAAGCTAGCAAGGTTAAAGTAACAATTAGCACTTTACTCTTTCATCCAAACATAAAATCCAAATCACTCCTGGTTCAAAAACAGAGATAAAGTTGGCTAAAATGCCAAATGCAAGACTTGAAAATAGTCCATTAACTAGTGCATCATTGAATTGGCTATATTTATTTAGGGTGCATATAGCCTATGGTTTGCATTCATTCACAACAAGAAAATTTTACTTTTTCAGTTTTAAAATTTTAAAACTATGTAAAAAAACAAAACCAAACCTACGTGATTACATGTTACACTGCTGCAGTCGATAATTGCAAAAACATTTAGTGACAGAGTGCTATTGAAAATAGCAGCTACATGCAGATTCAGGTTAAATCTATCCTAATAAAGTCAATCAAAATCAGTGTAAAGGCATGGTTAGTAACATTAAACATATTTAGAAAAAAAATATAACTCAGCAAGATGAGTAATGAAGCTGAATCTTTCATTCAACAAAAATTTCTCACCTTTGATCAGAGACTGCAGAGACTCCAGAGCCTGGCGCACATTTGGGTTATTGAGTGCAGGCAGTGCTAAGGTTGCTGCTGGTTTCTCTGAACTGATAAGTGCAGGTGATTGCTCCTTCTGCCTCTGCGTCATCACCTTGATCTCATTTGATGAGCCCAGACTTTTTAATATGGTTTTAATTTTCTCACAGTCCATGTTGTCTGGACTGGAGTGGAGTAAAGTTGAGGAAGACAATTGCAGGGACTGTTTTGGATCAAGGAAATGTCCAAATCTAGTGGAAAGGGAACTATTCACTTCCTTTAGTTTGGCATTTTCTTTAATCTGGGACGATGCTTCATCCCCATACAAGAAAGACTCTTCATCTTCAAATTCATTGACTTTCTGGGCTGTGGACTCCTCACTCTTCCCTTGGAGCCATGAAAAGTCACCACCTACTCTTTCATGCGGAAGCAACATGCTTTCCTTTTCCAGTAATGATAAACTGTCCCCATCTTCATGTTCCATATGTGCAGGCTCATCAGACACAGACTCCACATTTTTGCAATCCTCTTGGGCCTGTGTGGAAGAAATCACAATTACATACACTGAACATGTAGCTCCTTCACAATTACACTACTGAGATCAAAGGTTAAGAATAAAGTGATCAATAGTTCATCCACAAGCCTTTGCAGATCAATGTAAGTCTTTTAAAACTCAAAACAAAACCCAACCCAACCACACCCAAGTGAAAAACAGCTCAAGTTCATGAAGAAACAGTCAATTAACTATAAATGATGGTTTTCCTCAGAAACAAAAAAATCTTAACATTTAGCTTAAGATTAGCATTCTTTACTGGATATTATAGCCTCTATTAAAACCTTCCTACATAAACTATAGCTATTAATAGTTATAACTGCTGGTATTAAGTCTAAAAAGTCTCTGTTTTGTGTTATCAAACCTCAGTTTACGCTGAATTGGGACAGCCATACTATAATATAAAAGCAATTTGTAAAAAGACTGTGGAATAAGTGAAAGAAACCAAATCCCTGAAAGAAAGAGGACGACAACAAACAAGAACGAACATCAGCGTAGCTTTTCACCCCTGGATACAGCTCTTGTACATAATGCGGATAATGATGTATAACTTGGAAAGATTTTTCTAAACTAAACATGCAGTTTTCCGGGTAGCAATAGATTCAGATGGGAGCTAATTGTCGTACGTTACTGACAGAAGTATATGTGGGCTAAGTTGGGTTTTTGCTGCTAAGTGTTTCAGACAAATTAATATAGATCTGCATTTTCCTGCTTCACAGAAAACCGCACTGGTTTAACTTCAGCTTTTTGGGTAAATGCTGCATCATGGTAGTGAAAACTTTAGCTATATTTTACAGACAATTATTTAAAATGTACCTTTAAACATTTGTTGTGGTAACTTCTGCATTTAATATGTGCACTTAAAGTCACCTCATGTAGAATGTGCCAATGTCCAACTTTTTTTTTTTTTTTAACCTGTCCTGTCCGGCAGCTCTCTGCAATCTGAATGGTGGTCTGAATGCACTGACGTACCAAACATATTTGCTTTCACAAGACCAGCTCTAGAAGTTTCCATAGCGTATTCTTGTTAATTTATTAATTTTATTTTAAATTATCTATTATTCTATTTTAGTTATTCATGACAGGCATGACATGACAGGCAATAGGGGAGAGGAGGAGAGAGAGAAAAAGAAAGAAGAGAGAGAGAGAAAAAATAAATAAATAAAAATAAATAAAGGAGAGAGAGAGAAGAAAAAAAAAATAAAAAAAAACAAATTATATAAA
>VUQK01043135.1:0-17566 GCA_015106715.1 Bujurquina vittata | reverse complement strand
GTGAGGACAATATACAGGAAAAAGCATGGCATAAATTATTGGGCATAACTCTGGTTTTACGTGGCCTAGCAACGCAATTTAAAAACTGGTACGTCGTTTGAAGTCTGCACTTTTGATTCATGGCAGCAGCGTCCCGATTAAACGGTAGCAGCACCGAGCATGCGCACAGCAAATCGGACTGCAGAACCAATCGAGTCTATCAACGTCAGCTCAGGTCCTGCTGAGTAGTTATATTTTTATACAGATTTTATAGCTAAATGAACTTAAAACACAAAGTCTACATCAATGGAAAAGTCAAAATATATTGAAGGGGTGATGAAAAATTTACTACCAAGTCATTTCTCTTACGACCTTTTACTAGCCTTAATTTGAGCTCATTTAATTTACTACTTTTTACTACCCCATGGAAACCCTGTTCCTGTTTACCTTTTATTTAGGGGTATCTTTGTGCTCCAGTTATTAAAAGAACCAGCTATGCAGACCTCCTTCCCGCCTCCAGCCCAGCGGATCACAGTGGGTCGAGCCTGAGGACCAGTTTTAACCAGGTCATCCATATCTGGGGTGAATTCTTTCTCTCCTGATGTCTGAAAGTAATAAACATGCAAATCCCAAATGTAAGCTGTTTTGAGAGATAAGTTTTGAATTTTTTAAAGGTCGTCATGAAGAAAAACATGTTTCCATACAATAATCAGTATTTTTGCATACCTTAGTTTCAGGCCCATGGGTGTTGAAGGTGTTGGGGTCATCTGTGCTGTCCACCATCTTGCTACTAGGTTCATGGTCTTTGGAGCTTCCTCCGCTGTCTGTGCGATGGGCCTTGGTGCCATGGCGATCTCCAGCCACCCTGTCACTTGTGTTGCCCATGATGCTTGAATGCCACTGGAAAGAAAGGACAGTCTGTTGCATGTTTATGCACAAATAAAAGACTAAAGCAAAACCTTTGAGAAACAAGAATAAAACAAATCTGAAGAGACAATGTAGGCAGGAATCAGCACTATCATTGCAAATCTGATGAGGATTAAACGGTTTGTTTTTGCTTTTAAACATATTTAAAATGAAAATTTTCAGTCATTAAACTTTTCAATCCTTTTATAGTTTAATATTCATCATCTACATTTTACTGCTGGTCAATACTTTTTATATTTTGTTCTGTATATGTTATTAACTTTTTTGTTTTTTTACAATAAGGTTGCTATGAGATATATTTGACCTTTTTCCTTGGGGTCCAAGCAGCGAGGCTGCAGGCATACATAGTGATTCTAGTTTTTCATTACTTATTATTATTAATAAACTTTTTTTTCCTTTCCAATGGGAGTCTATGGCAGGTCCTAGAACCGTCTCTTCAAAAGCTGTGAAACTTGGCACATTTTCTCAGCACAGTCTCATTTTCATCAAGTTATGCACACGCTAGCACCACTATTGGGTCAAAGTTACACTTATGTTTGCAACCATAACTTGTGAACCATTGGGTTGATTTTGGAAATTCAAATACCATCAGAATCCTTGGATCTAGCAGAGTTAAAGGCACCATACCACATAATTTTATGCCAAATGATTTCGCAGTTCATAAAGTTTTTCCCATGTTCACCAAAACTGACTCAGATCATCTTCAGGCCAAGCCTCAAATAAGGTATCAAATGGATTTTTGATTTTTCAAAGCTCTTACGCGTCAGAGCCAATCACAACTGGTGGCCAAACAGGAACTGAGCTCATATCTTGGCAATGCTTTCACCTATCAAATCCAAACTTGGTATGTAGACTTGGGACCCTTTTAGAAGGACGTACATTGATTTTGGTGACATTTGACTTTTAGGTGGCGCTATAATTAGTAAAAATGTGTTTTGACTAATAACATCTTGTGTTTGATTTACTCGAGAACAATGTCACGCAGGATGTTCAACTTCACACAATAGAGGCAGCCACTAAAAATCTTAGACGAGTTTAATCTTGGCGGCCTTGACCCCATGGTAAAGGTTAAGGGAAAATTATGGGCATGGACAATGGGACCTATGTGGTTGTAAGACGGTGGGCTTTATTGTCAATATGCCACAGTCTACCACCAATTATATATAATGACAATGCATCACAGACACAGGCTGAGGCTGGCCACAAGCCTATTGCAGTTTATGCGTTGACACAAACTGCGCCTGTTACATGGAACTATTTGTTTAGTGTGACAAACCGTAACACGATGAGCGACAGCCTGACTTACGCAAGAAGCTAACTGGGCTACCGGTAGGCTAGGTAGACAGAGAAAGACAGATGACTGTCTCCTGGCCGTAAACCTGGACAAAAACCGTTTAACGTAAATACAAAAATGCTTTCCGACATAATATAGTATGAAAGCCTCCGTTATTCACGCCCACTAGCTAAGTTACTTCCAGATCAACAAGTTTTACTACAAAAACTTAAAGAAAACCATTAACATAGTTTTACCATTCCATTAGTAAATAATTATGAGCATTCATACAGCTTGCTAGTTCTGCCTTACCTTGATCTCCCCGCCGGCTGCTGTTGAGCGCTGTCCACCTCAGGTCACTTAGCAGGAGAATATTTTTAGACGCTGCTGGCAGTTAGCTGACTGCTAGCTGTCACTGTCAACAAGCAAATGATCAGGGTCTTAGTCCTGTTTAAGACGTATGCGCCGCTTACCGCAGAGACAAAAACTAGTTTTTGAACCTTTTAGTTAGGACAGAGACTAAAACTCCTCCAACACCCTCAAGCTGGCTGTGCTGACTTTAGTTTGTGTTTTAGCCGAGTGGGACCCACCTCTTTTACAACAACTGCAGAGGGCAGCGCTACGGAGAGCTGTTAGGACCAAACGAGTTTGAATAGAAAAATAGGGTGAAGGTCGCCACCAAGGAAATATCTCATGTAAACAGGCTAACCACAAAAAGAAGAAGACAGTCACAAGGAATTACAAATTAGATATTTTATAACTGTAGAGTTGAAAAAGCATGGTGCTGTGGATTTAAGTGTGATCCCATAGGAGTATGTGCGACTGTGGACCTATTACCTCTCACCATTTATATTGCTCTTCCAAGGAACCAGACATTATTGTAATTTTTAGAGTGCAATAGTAATAAGCAATAATAAGCAATAATAAGCAATAAAAGCCGTTCAGAAAAACATACAATTTGTTCCTATTTCTTTAGTTGAATTTACAAAAAAATGCCAACGATAACAGTGTGACAGGCATAAAATTGTGTTTTACATGATTCCCAAAGAGCTATTACTATAAAATTTGGCATGTCTTTACCACGGTGTGTAGCATATCTGGACAGGTGGAGGAGAAAAAAGTGCCAGACCTAAAACATATCTACAGCAAAGGTTTGACACAGGACCTGAGAGGAGAGACCTCAGAAGATCCAATTTTCAATAGAGTTGTAGCCAGGGCTTTGGGAAAAGTCCAAGTTTAAACCCCCTAGCTGTTGATTTGAGGGGAAGCTGATGAATTTGGAGGTACTCCTCCTTCATTATTCTTTCCCATTTTGTGCAATGTACCAGTTTCACTGTCAGCAAAACAGCCCCAGAGCATGATGCTACCACCACCATGCTTGGCAGCTGGTACAGTGTTTTTAGGTTTGAAAGCCTCTCCTCTACTCCTTCAAACATAACTATTATCACTATGGCCAAGTTGCCACATTTTTGTTTTATCTGACCATAAAACATTTCTCCAGAAGGCAATTGGTTTATTTTGTAGCAAGGGCTTCTTTCTTGGTCGGCAGCCTCTCAGTCCATGGTGGTATAAAACTTGCTTCACTGTCGACAGTAATGCTGGTGTTCCAGCAGTTTCCAGTTCATGGCAGGCTTGAGGCTTGGTGGTTCCTGAACATACTAATTAATTACCACTAATGTGAGGGGGACACTTAGGGTCTTCTTCCAGACGTTGGGAAAGTGTCACATCTGACTAACTTGTACTTATGGACAATTGTGTG
The DNA here is from genome assembly GCA_015106715.1 of Bujurquina vittata. Taxonomy (NCBI): domain Eukaryota; kingdom Metazoa; phylum Chordata; class Actinopteri; order Cichliformes; family Cichlidae; genus Bujurquina; species Bujurquina vittata. Next base: position 13,628 of record VUQK01043135.1, on the reverse strand, counting down.
AATCGATGATCTTGGAATCTGCATTTTAGAAATGGATCCAAGAGACCCGCCCAACTTGTGTAAATCTAAAATTCTGCTTAGATGTTCAGTTGGACTTTCCCATTGTTCTGAGTATTGATCAATCCAGTGCTGTCAAACTTTATGCTGGCAAAGAGAAACTATCAGTTAGTCAATTGTGACCACTAACAAGACTTTAACAGGCTTTGACCTTGTCAAGTTAAAAGACACCGTACAACCTTCAGCACCACTTTATCTTTATTGACCACTTGGCAAAAACTTTTCAACAGATCAGATTGATTTTCAAACCAGTGATCTTTACATTACATGAGGTAATATCACCATTCAAACTTCCCTGGAAAGACCAAGTTTCACCAACTAATAAGTTAAGATCAGTTTCAAGCTCAGAAAATGTCACATAAACTAAACACAAAAGGTTTTTATCTTGCATGCTACATCAAAACTTCCCCAACGTGGCTGTATGAAAGAATATGCAACAAAATGAAAGTTAACTGTAGAATGAGTGTGTTGTGGGTACCTAAGAACACCTACAAGCATAGGTGGTTAAAATGAGAAGTGACACGTGACAAAAACATGCTCCTTGCGAATATTTTTCATCATTAAAACGTATAAATAACATAACTGAAATGTTACAAGCAGTATAGCTATATACTGATGTTATCAGGTTTAAACCCAGATAAGGCACATTTAAATGGTTATCAAATCCAGGAAACAGTGGTTTTGACATTGTACAAGATGTGTGTCTTTGTTCACACATTATTCCAGTGTTAACAAGTATTGCTTTGTGCAAGCAAACTATTTTTAGTGGACGGCTGCTGACTGGAGAACAGTTTGTTTGGACCTGCTGTCCCGACAGGCGTTTACAAAAGGGTTAAATTATGTATACAGTGCATAGACATGTGAAAAGTTCATAGCGTCCTTTCTCAAACAAAGAAAAAGCACAACATTAGCTCACATGTTTTGTTTCATCACAGTTTAAAGGAACATCCGTGGCATAAATTAAATAAGCCATTATACTTACCACCTTTTATGGGTTATTTCCAGGACTGTCTTTTTGTAAAGCTGAGTAAATAATAAAAGTAAATATAGGGAGAGTGGAATGTGTTACAGTAAGACAAAAATTATAGCATGCATACCACAAATCATTAATGCTTTAACTACTGGGAGAGAGCTCTTAAAACATACATTTCTATTCTCCATCACACAGTGGAAGTCATGCTCTGTATGCTTTATCTCTGTATGTCTTTTTGAAGTTATTTCAGGCATTTTCAAGTCTGACAAATACAATAAACTTTTTTTTTTTGTTTGCAATCATTTGGAGATCCCTAAGCCAGTCTTCATATACTCGTAAACCACATAGCTTAAGCTGACTGCAGGAATGACTTTCATGAAGTTTGGCAGGATGCCCCGGTAGAGTCCAAAAAACCCATCTTTGGCTACAATCTTCTTCATCAGAAAACTCATAGAAGGCTGGTCTGATGGTTCCAGAGACGCTGCAGAGAAATAAAGTTTGCAAAGCCATTAAGAAGCAAAAAATAAATTCACTGGCCACTTTGTTAAGTAAACCTGTTTGACTGTTCCTTAATGCAAAGGCAGCCAGTCACATGACAGCAACTCAATATATTTAGGCATGTAGACATGGTTGAGACAACCTGCTGAAGTTCAAACTGAGCATCAGAATAGGGAAGAACGGTTATTTAACTGACTTTGAATGTGGCATGGTTATTGATGCCAGTCTAGTCTGAGAATTTCAGTATTTCCTGCAAAACCATCTCTAGGCTTTACAAAGAATAGTCCAAAAAAGACAAAATATCCAGTGAGCAGCAGTTCTCTTGGTAAAAATGCCTTGTTGATGCCAGAGGTCAGAGGAGCATGGCCAATAGCTGAAGGCAACAGTAACTTAATTAACCACTATTTAAAAACACGGTCTGCAGAAATGCATCTTTGAATCCACAACATGGCCAAACTTGAAGCAGATGAGCTACAGAGAAGGCCACGTGGGTGCAACTCCTGTCAATTAAGAACAGGAAACTGAGGCTACCAATTTTGGCTCACCAAAATTGGACAATCGAGGACTGAAAAATGTTTTCTGATCTGACAAGTCTGTTTCTGTGGTGACATTTGGAGTGTAGGGTCAGAAATTGGCATGAACAACATGAAAGCATGGATCCATCCAGCCTTGTATCAACAGTTCAGACTGCTGGTGATGTAATGGTGTGAGAAATATTTTCTTGGCACACTTTAAACCCCTTTGTACCAACTGAGAATCATTTAAACACCAGAGCCCTCCTGAGTATGACCATGTCCAGCTCTTCATGACCACAGTGTACCCATAATCTGATAGCTGTTTCCAGAAGGGTAACACACCACAAAGCTCAACACATTTGAAACTGGTTTCATCAACATGACAATGTGTTCACTGTACTCAAATAACCTCCATAGTCACCAGATCTCAGTTCAGTAGAGCAGCTTTGGTATGTGCTGGAAGAGGACATTCTCATCATTGATGTGCAGCTGACAAATCTGCAGCAGCTGTGTGATGCTGTCATATCAATATTGATCAAAATCTCTGAGGAATGTTGATCTTGTTGAATCTGTACCACAAAGTAGCAGTTCTGAATGTAACAACAGGTCAATAGGTCTAAACCAGTACTAGCAACATGTTCCTAAAAAGGTGTCCAGTGAGTGTAAATGACAGTAAACTTTTTTTTTTTTTGAAAGAATCCACAATGAAATTCTGATAAATATACATCAACCAGGAAATCCTCAGTAACAGAGAAGAGGACGCTCTGTGTGGATGTAGGGGCAGGGAGGAGGAAAGGCTCCAGCTTTAGGCTGATTCTGAGCTCCATCAAAGTGGATGGAATATTTTGATTCTATGTTATTCTTCTGCAGCCAGCAAGAGAACACACCATGTCACAAAGGTCAAAACATGGTTTCTTCAACATGACAATGAGTTCATTGCACTCAAATGACCTCCATGGCCACCAGCTCTCAATTCAACAGAGCACCTTTGGAATGTGGTGGAACAGGAGATTCACATCATGCTGACAAATCTGCAGCAACTCTGTGATGCTATCATGTTAAGAACCAAAATCTCTGAGTAATGTTTCCACCTTGTTGAATATGTGCCACAAATAATTAAGGTGTTTTTTTAAGGCAAAATGGGTCTTACCCAGTACTAAGAGGTGTAACTAATAAAGTGGCCTGTGAATGTAATGGTTCATAATGCCCCAATTTTTTGTCTATTTGGGATTTTGTCTTTTGGTCTATTTAGTTACCTATGTAACACTAATTTGTGAGTTTGTGAGACCATTATCCTGTCCAAATATTACATTGATTAAGACTTGAGGGAAATTAAAGAGGGACACTCTTTTTTGATGAAGCCCCTCTCTGTTATGTGGGCTGTAACACAAGTACATGTTTACATAAAACATGGGCCACCTTTACAGAAGCTTTACACCACCATAAATATCTCGCCTGTCTTGGAAAAAATATTATGCTATGATTATGTAATGAAGGGGCTACCTAATTATGCCATTACTGTTTTCAAATGTCAGATTGTGTTTACCTTGTGCCTGCATCCGAGTGCGCACAAGTGCGAGTGGATAGCTTGCCAGCTGGCCACAGGTACTAGAGATGGTCCCACAGCCCAGCAATACCAGCACTCCAGGGTTGGCTGAGTCTGTGGCGTAATACGACAACCAGGTGTTCTTTAGAGTCTGGAGAGTTACGGCGAGAGAAGGGAAAATTCAAGCTATGCGCAACATCAGCATAACACAAAAAAGTATCATACTGAATTTAATGTAACCCTGCAATACAAGATGGATTTGTTTAGTGCGCATATGAATGAGCTAATTAACTAAAGTGCAATCCATTGTGAAATAAGGGGTAGCATGCGTCACAAAGCCAGCATACCTCATAAACAGCCAGGTCTATCCCAGCATAGGGAAGGATGCCCAGTAAGTTTGGTATGTAGCCCTTGTAGAAAGCTTTGACACCCTCCTTCCTCAGAATCTTCTTGGCACAATCAAACATTCCTGCATACTGCCCAGTTTTCCGAAGGGTCAGTCGAGTCTTTAATACCTTAAAGAGAAACAGTCCATAAAAGATACAAAGGTGGTCAGATTCTGTTGGTTTGTGTGGACAGGAGGTGTTATTGCATCCAGCGAGGCAGTATCACAGATCTGGTTACCTCCATTGGGTAGATTGCTGTCTGTGCTGTGGCCCCAGCCAGAGAGCCAGCCATAAACCTCTGGTGGGTTTCAATCTTTGTTCCTTCTGATGATAACAGTTTCTTATACTGTAACAGAAAACATAAAAATACACAATATTTTATAAAATGTAATAGATGCAATCAAAAGTATATATTAAAAAAATCAAATTTCAGTGGTACAGTTCCTTACTTGTTCATATGCCATGAATTTAATCGCTGTCTCAGGTGCAATCTTTAAAACATTTATTCCATTTCCTCTCCACAGCGAAGCCACACCTCCCTCTACAATCATTTGCTTAAAGCCCCCCAGCACACTTATCCGATTGGTCTTTGAAGAATGAACCTGCAGTGCAAATATATGCTTTAAAAAGGAGACATCTACACAAACATCTATTTATCTACCCATTTGGTCCATTTCTGTCATATTTTTCACCTGCATGAGAACTTTCATTCGGTCCAGTGGGGCAGTACCAGTGCGAGAAACAGACCCGGCGACGGCACCTGCAACAAGCTGCTTCCACCAGCCACCTGTGCTCTTCTCTTCCTCTGTGAATTCATCCGGGATGGCAAGACTGTCACCTAAGTCCAGAATCTATTGAATACAAAAGCAGATCAACAGAATTCACGAACCCTGGCACATCTGATTTACAGTCATGTAACATTCTTTAAAATGTTGCTTCACTTCATTGAGGTTTGTGGTCATTTACTTATGCATAGCTGTCTTAAAATCCTGCCACGGCACTTTGGGTTGAGGAGTTTTAGGACTGATACCGATGCCAATATCATGCGATTTAAAAATCTGATGCATCAGCCAATATTTGCTTTCTTTCAGACACATGAAACAGATTTCCCTAACATTTGTTATGTTAGGGAAATCTGTAACAATTTGCAACTTTTCAAATTTAAGCCGTGCTGCCGCATTCTTTTAGAAATAAGAGGCTTTCTCCTGGCAGCCCTTCAAACAAGCCATACTTATTCAGTATTTTTCTAATTATACTCTCATGAAATTTACCATTTAACATGCTAAATGAGGCCCGTAGAGTCTGAGATGAAGCTCTTGGGTTATTTGCAGCTCCTCTGAGGATTGGATGCTCTGAGCTTGGGCTGCGTCTGCTGGGACATCCACTACTAATAAAACACCTGAATACTTGATACCTGCAAACTGCCAGTAATTCTGCTTTTAAAGTGGTGCTCACACTTTTCAGTAAAAGTACAGTTGATTTATAGCACCTAGCTTCTACTTACCCTATGAGGGACCAAGCTAGCAAAAGCAAGTAGGCACAGGTGTACTTTCAAATTGTGGGCTTTATTATGCCCCAAAAAGGCAAAAATGCTATAAAGACAAACAATCCTTAAAAATCAATGGGCCCATAAAAGAGGTCAACTAAACAAAATTTACAAAAATCATATTTAACAGAACCCAACTAACTGACCTCCCAAATGAAAGACAGCTATACCTATATAGTAACAGAATAAACCATTTTAAATGGCACAGAATCAGAGTGTAACAAGACAAAGAACCAATTCCCTCCCATGGGGTTACAACAGATGGTTCAGTCCACTTGATTGGCCTTTGTACTTAAACCAGCTCCACCCTGTCTGTCCTCTTTTGCTCATCAAATGAAGAACTGGAGCAGCAGGCAGGTAACTTAAGAAAACAGAACATAAGTCACTGAGATCAAATGTCAGTCATCATTACGATTCATTGTAACGTGAATAAACTACATTTAACTTCTGCAACTAAAGATCAAATGTATGGAACCCTCCTAATAGTATAGTGGGTCCATGCAAACATAAATATCAGTCCTCTAATTGTGTGGTTGCTGACAACCATCACATACCCTCTTAATGCCTGTGGAAGCAGGAAGGGTGTTTCACAGGACTGCATAGATTGTATGTCTGTCAGCACACCACATATTCTCAGTGGTATGTCCGTTTCTATATAATACACATTATAAAATGTCTTATACCTCAATTATTTTTCCTTTTGATTATGTCTCTCTTGGAAGGGTCACTGACGGTTTCTTTGTGTGGTTTCAAATGTACCACATCATCAACAACAACTTCTCCTTTTAAGGTCAGTGATGCAGAAACAACTTTTTTCAAGTTGTAGTGTGAGAGGTCAACATTTACAAAACCTTGAACAAGAGCTGTCAGCTAGAAGGCTACAACATCAAGAAGAGCAAAAAAGAATGTTTTTTTTAGGTCCACCAAAAATCCAGTCACCAAAACCTTTATAAACCTTTATAAACCTTTGTTGTCATTTCAACCAAAGAACGACGTGAGCTTCTTGTCTTTTTGCTAGAATAATCACGGAGCTGAATGAACCCTAGTCTTTTAAATCCAGCATTTTTCCAAAAGCATAACGGTGTTACAGCGCATTCCCAGTCAGAATTTTCAAGTGGAACGCCCTCTCAAATCAGATTTACAACTCAGAAAGTCAGAGCAGCCCCATCGAACTAACAATCTGAGATATCGGCTCCAAGATCTGACTTCTGAAGTAAATGGAACACGTCATTAGTTAAAAACACACTCCACAGGCAATGTATTGCAAAGCTACAGGGAAATGCAAGGGTTCTTAGAGTTAGTAGTGTGTGCTGCGGTCATTTGTAGGACATTTCCTGTATGACCACGCAGTTCTGCCTGGAAAAGACTTCTGAACATACAGATAGAAAGTCTGTCAAGAGAGGCACTGTTTTGCTCGTGGCTGAGCAAAAAAAAGTCTTGTGCTGCACAAGTAACAAACCAGTCAAAGACGTCTTTCTTTGCTCTCCGAAGCGGTGGAGGAGTGAGCTGAGGGACACAGAGTTTGGTGATATGACCTAATTATCTTGACGAGTTCACCACTTTCAAAGCTGCTGCCTAGTGTGAACTGCAGAGGAAATCTATAAAGCTGGTGTGAGAGGACCAGACAGCATGTGATTTACTTCACAGCAGCTGCCTCTGTGCGCGCCAGCTAAACATACTTCTGTGTGATACAGACAATATATGGGAGTGTGTGTTTTCTTTAATGTGATACATACCGAAGAGTGTTTCCAGTGCCGTATGATCTCTTCCAGGTTGTGGGCAGGGCATAACAGGAAGTGTTCCCTCCACTCGTTCCAGTCAACCATCATGGTCCCATCTATATCCATACTAAGGAAACAGAACTTAAATTATGCTTATTGGATTGCATTACACTACATGAAGCATATGTGATCCGAATTTCTTAACTTACACATGGGTATCAGTATGCTTAGCCACAATGTACCCAGACACAGTGCGTTAAAGTGAAAGTCAAACCTCTGTAAAATTTTCAGGGCTTCCTCTCCACTGATATCTATGCCCAGCTCTGCAAGGGACAGTTGGATCTCTGAGGAATCAATGCGCCCTGACAAATAAACAGTGAAACAAGCTGTAGTATGTAACTGTGTAAACATTCACTGGCATGTGACTAACGCCAAGCATTCATTCCTCTCCTGCAACCTCACTCATCTCCCTACCATCATCGTTTCTGTCCAGGTTCTTGAAAGTCAGCCACAGCTTCTTCTCGTGCTCTTTCAGGTATTTGGTGAACTCGCTGAAGTCCAGACACCCATCTTTGTTTTGGTCACCAGATGACACAATTTTCTGCAAAGTGGAGATATAGTGTATTAGTTATATTGACAGTCCCCACCTCTCTCTAATACCCGCATAGACACAAAGGGGGAAAGTGTCACATTACTACGGAAATGCATGCAAAATGAGCAGGTCTGGACTTGAAACTCCTATCTGTATGGGAGCCCTCTAACCTAGCAGGCGGTTTACCTGTGCGGCACCCTGACGGAATATGCCCATTGCCTTGAGGCCCTCTCGTAATTCAGCAACATCCACCTTCCCATCTTTATTGGTGTCGAGCTTTTCAAACAGGTCCTGGTATGACCTCTTACTGTCGGCATCCCAGCACCGGGCATGTGATAGTAACGTCCGTACCGTCAGATACATTGTAGCGATAATGTACAAACTGCGTCCAGACGAGCCGTCCTGCAGTCAGGGTCAGATTAGCAATCCATACTGAAAATCACCCATAAATCCAATGCAAAATCCACATGCGAGCTCGTCGTCAGCGGTTATAAAGAGGACTTCTGCATGCGTTATTCTGCAGCCTGCGCTGTGCAAAGGTGTGCGCTGCTCCGGAGCGTTACAGGGGAACCGCAGTGAGCCGGGGCGGAGCGATAAAGGCGACGTAACTACTCGATGTTTTTACGGAAAAGCGGGAAACATGGCATCATAAGAAAGCGGTGGGAAAAAATAGCTCATGGACTGACCATATGCATAATCCGGCTTATGCTTTTAAAACTGAAGTTAATCATGGTTTCCCCATGTGATATATGACAGTGCATCCCAGAGGAAATGTAATCTCTTCATTTAAAAGGACGCGTCGGCACAGAGAGCGGTTATTTCCTGCAGCGCGACACCGCTGCTCTCCAGGAGAGGGCGACATTTCACTGCGCCTCAGAAGAATGCAGCATGGGTGTGTGTGGGTGTGGGGCGGAGAGGTCATACTAGGATATGTATGACACCAAGGTTATAGTTGACAAAAACTGAAGCTAAGTTTGAAAAAAAAAAATGTAGTCAAATGGAATAAAAATAAAAACTAGTTTTAGAAAAACTAAATAAAAATTAAACGATACAACACAACCAGCCAGGTGAGCTGGGATCTCTGCTGCATTCAAAAGTGCTGTGTCTGTATTCTAAACATTTAAATATTGGCCTTGATAACCACCCTCTATATTATAATAAATAAAAAGCTACAAAAAACCCAAACAAAACAACAATAACTAGAAAATGCTACTGTGAATGCTTGCAGCTGAAAGATCGGAGCTGAAATGCTAAAAAATGCTTTGAACCACTTACATGCTTCACAAATCACTTTGAAGTATCATCAGCCAATCAGAATGCCCCTACATGCTTTGATGTGCCAACTGAAAATGCAGGCACTCTGTGGCAGGGCCCTGTTGAATTTGTCTCAGCGCACCTGTCGAAAAAATGCTTCTAAATCAAAAAACGTAGCTCCTATCATAATAATTTTTGAACTGTGAGCATCACAAGGACTGGCTCTAAACAGTGGTGTAATTTTTATTTTCCTGTGTTGAAAAATTAAGTCATGGGAGCAGTTTCAAAATGAGGCTCGTTTTGGGTTTTGAGAAAATCACCCCTCAAAAATTACTATAGAGGCAAATGGAGGAGGAGGAGGGTATTGTCTCTGCTTGACCCTCACATATTGAAAGAAGGTTTACATTTGTCAGAGTTGAGAGACACACTGTTTGAAAGTAGAGAACCGGCTCTACGTTTTTGATAGTGAAATGATGGCTGGAGGGTGAATGCTGTGGACACAGCAGCAGTTTAGAGAGAAATTTTTCAGCTGAAAAATCTGAGAATGCGCACTCTAGAAAATCTGAAAATGTCCTTAAACTTAAACTGTCACTGTTCATAAACCATAAAAGATATCAACAAACCAAGTGACACCTGGATAGCCAAAAACCATGGCTTCATTTTAAAGCTTGAATGGTGTATCTAGCTGAAAGTATGCTGAAGTTATTTAAGCTTAAAGCTGAATTAATTTCAAGAAGATTTGAAGAATTCCCCATTCATTTTGAATGGAGCAAAAAATTCATAAAAAGCTGAATATTTCAACAACCATAAAAGTTATATACCAGAAAAGTAATAGCGATAATGTCCTGAAGAAGCTGAAGGTTTTGATACCAGAACGCTTTCTGTAGCATAAATGTAGCTGAAGTTATTAACGACCTAAAAACGTACAATAACAATACTGTGAATGCTTTCAAGCATTCACAGTAACTAAGTTAAACCTTAATCAAACCCACTTTGGAAAAAACTCTAAACTAGACTGAAAACAAAAATATTTGAGAAAAGTAAATAAAAAGTCAAAACTATCATAACTATAAAAGACACATACAGTATACTTTCTATACAGTATTGGTTTTACTGATAACGGTTCTGGGCAAAATATACTTTTGACACAGCTGGTAGTGCATCAACTAAAGCTGCTTAAATATGATCAAATTCTGTTTTATTTGGTGAATGGTATAAAAGTCAAGTTTAACCAGGAGGTGGAGATTGCCCGCCACTCTCATGGATGACATCCAAAGAAGACTGTATTTCTACATTTTTATATTTCTGTTTTGTTGTTGTTGTTATTATTTTGGTTTTTGGTTTTTAAATGTGCTAATGTGCTATCTAACATCTGGTACTTTTCCCATGTTTTGTTTTTATGTGGTTTTATTTTTCAGTAAAATAACTGAACACATAAATCTTATATTTTTTAATCCAATTCTTATCTGATTCTTTCCTCCCTCATATCACACCCTTTATGTATTTTTTGTTTCCAAATGTTCGCTTGTTTAACTCTGCTCCTTTCTTTTGTGTAATTTTTAGTCTAATGGGCTAATTTGTCTCATCATATTGTACTGTATTTTGCTGAGTTAGACTACTTTAGTCGATTTTGTTATAAAATATAAAGTCATGTGAAAAAGAAAAATTAAGCAAATCCCCACTGCTTCCATGGGACTTAAGACAGTAAGTAGCATCCAGGCAGATTGACACAACTGTGAACATCTCTATAAAAGCAGAAGTTTTGGCAGTTTGCATTTCTTAAGCATTCAGACTTTTCAGGAGTGGGTGCCCCAGCAAATTCAGCCCACGGTCAGACCATGCAATGCTCAGAGAAACAGCAAAAAACTGAAGAGGTCCATCTCATACTCTAAAGGTCTCAGCATGTTAAATGTTAAAGTTCATGGCAGCAATATTTGAAAAAGACTCAACAAGTACAGCTTGTTTGGAAACACTGGCAGGAGAAAGCCTCTTCTCTCTAAAAGAACATGGCAGCAGGACTGAGGTTTGGAAAGTTGCCTTTGAGCAAACCACAAGACTTCAGGGAACAATCCCCTTTGCACAGATGAGCATAAAGTGGAGATGTTTGGCCATAATGCACAGCACCATGTGTGCAGCCACGGGTACTTTGTAGTCACCGAGTTAACCATGAACTCTTCTGCATACCAAAGTATTCTAGAGTCAGATGTGTATACCTTACAATACAAAGCGCCTTGAGGTGACTGTTTGTTGTGAATTGGCACTGTATAAATAAAATAGAATTGAACTGCCAAAACTGGCTTATGCAACCAGACAGTGATCCCAAGCACAGCAGCAAATCTGCAACAATGGCTGAAAAAAAACAAAAAAAACAAAGTGTTGACCTCAACCTGATTTAAATTCTGTACTGACACCTTTAGTCAGCTGTGCAAAAACAAATGCCTGCAAACCTCAAGCATATCTAATATTAATGTGCCATCGCTTTATTCACCACTGTTTAAACATAAACAAGATATTGCCCAGGCTAAACTGTGTAAACTCTGAAATGACTTTTTTCAGTTTATCTATCAACACGGTTTAGAGTTTTGTAGAGCTAACTGGGTAACTCAACAGTAAACCTTAACATTGCTTTACATTTCCTCCTAGTCACATGCCGGCTTCTCTTTTTTTAGTTTCTCTTTTATGGTCACTTCAGTGCGCTGACTTTTCAAAGTAGGTGCTGTTGGTGATACCCTAATGAGTTCCAACTATTTTACAGCCACCCACCCACAGTATATTCGTGCTGCCGGTATTTTGACTTTTTTTTCTGTCCAATCGCGCTGCGGAGTTTCCCTGACGTCACGCATGCTGTGTTTCAGTGGGAGGGAGGGCGGAGATTTGAACTTTGAGTCGTGTCTGCAGAGCAGCGACAGCTGAGTGAGTGGCGGAGACACGGAGAGCGTATCCGGGTGTCTGTCACCTCCACAGCGTCACCCAGCCGGCCACTCATCATGTCGTTTATTCTTATTAAAAAAAAGAGATTCAAATTCAAGGTGGACTTCGAGTTGGAGGAATTGTCGTCGGTTCCCTTTGTAAACGGAGTTTTATTTTGTAAGGTCCGGCTTCTGGATGGAGGCTTTGCTGAAGAGTCCTCTCGGTAAGATTATTTTTTTTTGTTTTTAATTTACTGTTTATAGTAACGGCTCAATAGTTGTTTGGAGGTAATTTTTTATCAGTCGGCTCCAAATTCGCTTTACTTTGAGCACCTGTTTAGCATGTATTGCCTTGGCTTTGCTTCTTCAGTGCCTCCAGCATTCCGCTGTATTCGTGGCTGACATTTACTCCGCAGTAACCTATATTTACCTATTTACCTATATGTACCGCAGCAGCAGGTCAGAGCAGCTGGATATCAACAACAAAAACAGTGACAATTTGCACAGTTTGCACCAGAGGGTTAATATAACACAAAGTATGATGCCCACTTGTGTGTGTGTGCGTGTGTGCGTGTGCGTGTGTGTGTGTGCGCGCGTTCTACAGTAACCTTCTTACTCACATTTCCCCCCAATTTATGACACTGAGAAGCCCAAATAAATTTTTTTTGTTTTTTTTTTTATTTATTGCAAAGGAGCATACGAGGTCAGTCTCCTGGGACGCATTATAACTGCACTTACATGAGTCACGCTGGAAAAACTGGAGTCGCTAGCCCTTATTACTTTGCTATGGTGACTCGCCCTAAACTATTGTGTAAACACGGTATTCTTAAGTTTGTCCGGCGTCAACCACTGCTTCTTACTTCCTGCTTCCTTTACAAATAACACAACTATCCATCTATGAAAAATAATTTGTTATGTTTAAGACAAAAGTAAAAATAAAAGAAAAAGCTGTATGTTCCCTATTAGGTCAGAAAATGTTTTTAAACCTTACCCTGGTGTAAAGTCATCAAAGATTATTTATTTTTATCAGCTCTGATATACAGTTTTTATGTCATGGTTACTGTCATCTTAATTTAGATGCTTGAGAATAACTTATCCAAAAGCCACAACTGCACTAAACTGTTCGATTTTCAAAGGGAACAAGTGGAGCAGTGCACCAGTAGAATGTGAAAGTGCTCATTTTGTTTCTGTGGTATGAAGTGTGTTTACTTTCCCTTTTAGAGTCCTCTGTGATATATGTGGATGGTTTGCATTGATAGGATTACATTCAGTTTCATTGCACATGTGGTATAGTAATAATGATCTATTCTATTCTGTTCTATTACAACTGCCATAAAAACTGCCTGTGGGCATTTTAAGAAGGCTGTCAAGTGGTAAGAGTATCTCTTACCACTTGTATCTAGAAAGACTTAAAGTGCATTTCTAAAACATTTCAAGGATTTTCTTCAAGGATTCAAGGTTTTTATTTGCCATTCATGCATGAACCAAGATCTAGACACATTGGAATTATTTTCACAGGGCTCTCTCTCAGTCAACCAAGTATAAAAAAATGGAGCATTAAGTATAAAATAGAGAACAAATATAAAATATAGAATAAAAATACAATATAGAAATTAAAATTTTATTTTTTC
>VUQK01043134.1:8128-21525 GCA_015106715.1 Bujurquina vittata | reverse complement strand
GAAGAAAACCACTGCTGAGCAAAAAGAATATTAAAGCTCGTCTCAATTTGTCCAAATAGCATCTTGATGATCCCCAAGACTTTTGGTTGCAGTTGTTGCTGCTAAGGGTGGCCCAACCCGTTATTAGGTTTAGGGGGCAATCACTTTTTCACACAGGGCCATGGTGGTTTGGATTTTTTTTCACCTTTACTAATAAACACCTTCATTTACAACTTGCATTTTGTGTTTACTTGTGTTGTCCTTGACTATTGTTTAAATTGGTTTGATGTTCCGAAACACTTAAGTGTGACAAACACGCAAAAAAACAGGAAATGTGGAAGGGGGCAAACACTTTTTCACACCACTGTAGAAACACTATAACACGTTTTCAGTTGAAAAAACCCAACCTTTTTTACTTAGATGCAAAATCGTATACCCATCCATCAATGCCACTGAATTATAATGTTCCACATAACAACCAAAAAAGTGATTTCCTCTCTTCTCACATGCTTGCTTGTGTCTCTGCCTTACAGCTCCACCAATGATTCGCCTGTCAGTGAATGATACAGTGGTGGTGGATCCTGGCCAGGATGTGCAGATAACCTGTGAGGTGACAGCAGGTTTCCCACTGCCCACTGTGATATGGTCACGTTACCCCGGCCCTCTTCCCCTCAGTGCTCAAGTTCGAGGGGCAACGCTGATTTTGAGAGCTGTCACAACAGCAGATGCGGGCTTCTACAACTGCACGGCTGTCAACAATGTGGGCAACCCTGCACGCAAGAACGCCAACCTCATTGTGAGGAGTAAGTAATGTGTGCTTATTTGCCTTTGTGAAAAGGGTAATCAATAATTGGATGTGTTTGGCGGTAAACAGTTCTAGCTTTGTGCTCTGTGAAATCTTGGTATAAACTATCCCCAATTACATAATTTCCTGTAGCTGTCGATTTTTATCTGTGCATAACTACTCTAAAGAAACTGTGCATCAAGCTTGTTTTTCAACCTGAATGACTGCTTTGAGGGTTCTTAAAATAGTTTCAGAATGAGTGCCAATGTTTCAAGGAACTTACAGTACATTCTAAAAAATATCTAGCACTGTGGCATCCATATATGGCAACACTGTACATAAAAGGCAAAAAGTATTCAGTCTGCATAATTTAGATGGCTTTGTTTAAGCTTCTCATTCGCTGATTTTTAACTTAAAATTAATGTTGCATTTAATTATTTTACTAGTCAGGAGGTACAAATAGTTGACAAAGGCACAGTTAGTATCCTTTGCCTTTTGAGAACTCACATGCACCTGATAATGGCTTTATGCAAAGTGTCTGTCTGGTCCTTCTTAGCTTCATCCATTGAAATCTGTGATTTAACAGTTGATCCGTCATTACAGAAAGCTGATGTGAATCTTGTCAGAAGAGACGGGTTAAGTATTGCTCCTTTTTTTAATTTCCGTGCTGTTAAAACAGAATACTTCCATTCTCTCTCCCCTCTGGCTATTTTTAGCCCCTTTAATCATCTTTATTCACTCCAATTAGTTAGACTGGAGTGGAAGCAATTAGCAACAGTCTCTTATGTTAGTTAGCACTGTTGAGAGCCTGTGTTGGATGGGTTTCTCCTGTTAGCTTAATGGGCCTGAACATACTGTCACACCAGCGCAGGTGGCAAGATGCTGAAAGAGAAACTCATTCACAGTCAGTGAGTTCATAAAGAAAAAAGTCTGCAGGTAGGTAGTTAGACAAGTGCACTTAAACACACCCTCTCTTTCTCACACACAGACACACACACACACTCATTAAGCAGGTAAAGTTGCAGGTTCATGTTAACCATATGGTCACTGCCTCATATCCATGGCTCCACCCAAGTATCTTGTTAACAAGCTCAAAAGAGTTTGAATCAAGCTCTCCTCTCCTCCTCACCGCCTGTCTCTCCCCTTAGTGGGGAAACAGAGAGCTGTTTTGTATTCAACATGGAAATCTGTTGGGGAAACGGAGCCTTTGAAACTGAAAATTAAATGTGACAGTGTGAGAGTTACTCTTTGTCCTTGATTTTGTTTCCCCCCTCCTCCTTACCCTCCTGTTATTTTATTCTGCATTTGGCTCCTTTTGTCTTGGCTTCCTTCACAATTTGATTCTTCCTCTCTCACTTTATTTCTTTCTTCTCTAATTTCCTCTTTCCTTTGGTACTAGGCGACCTCTTAAATTTATTATTTATTGTGTCTGTGTGTGCGTGTGTGTGTGGGGGGGGGGCAATGATATATTAGCCATCCTTCTCCATTCTTTTATTTCTTTTTATTCTAAAGTATTAATTCCTTCTTCTTGATCTCATTTTCTAAGTGTGTTCTTTTAAATCTCCTATTTGTTTTTCTTAATTTTAATTTTACATGTCCACTCTAAATGCTTAAGCAATCTTTATTAGAAGGAGATACAGGCATTCAAAAAACAAGTCCTTCCCATGCAATTATTAACTTTTTGATACAACTGAGCAATCAAAAACTAAATACCTTTGGGAACAGTGCTCATTAATGAAAATGATGCTAAAAAAAAAGTTTACACAGATTTGACCTGCATAAGAAATGAACCAAAAAGCATGTGTTGATGCAGTTTGACAGTAGAATAATGCGCTTGTGTGCTAGACATTGGCCACAACAATGGTAGAGACTGTTAGACAAAGCTTTCTCTGTTCTGTGAGAAGAAGCTGCACCACCAGAGGAAACCCACCCAGGCGCAGGGAGAATGGTCAAACTTTACAAAGAGAGGCTCCAGCTGGGGTTTGAATCAGGACCCTTCTTGCTGTGAGGCAACAGAGCCAACCACTCCAATACTATCCTGCCCCTTGTGCCTGGCATTAATGCACTACAGTAATAAGTTCATGTGGGCTTTTTGGATAGGAGTCCACCAGCTTCTGGCATCTGGCTTGGTTACATTTTGGACCAAAATGTTTTGAACAAATTGGAATCTGATGAAGTGGCAAGCTTGTTGAATTAATGACTGTACGATGCGAAGTTCAGCAAGGGAACCCAAACCAATTTTCTCACTCCCGCAGTTCACAATTGGTATGAGGGTCTTCTCCTGAGAAGCTTTCTTTGTTCTGTGGGAGGAAGTACAAAGACAGTACAAAGAAGCACAAAAGACATGCATATTATGTTAACTGGTAATTTGAAATTGGCCATGGATGTAGGGCAGATAAAGTGCTTTAAGTGGGCAGAATTAAGTTATAAATGAATGGTTAAAGTGTGACTTATCATCTAAAGCACTCTAAATGAATAGTAAGTTTAGAAAAAGCACTACATAAATGTGATTATGTTACATTTACTTTTGACATGTGTTAATATTTCTGTTGAATAAACTGTTGCATGAGCTAATTTTCCATGTGTTTATGTTGAGGTGTGCCCACCGTATCTATGGCACTCCATGGGTTCAAATGTTTGCTTGGTTAATATACCAAAAATCCATATATTACCATGGATTATACTTATTTGTGTATATCATACCTACAGTAAAATTCCAAATTCTACATAAAGTAAAGACCACGTGGAAATTAAAAGAGAAATAGATATTCAGCAATTGTATTAGTGAAAAAAAGACAGACCTTGCCAGTTGTTCCCTTTGTATTTTATTTATTTTTTTATTATTATATTTTTCAATGCCTTTTGTACCCAGTGCCTCATACTGTGACACATATTTACCCTATCTTCTCTCTTCTTCTTCTCTTCGCTACCACCACACAAAGCAATGAACAACCTGACCTTCCAAATTACACCAGACTCTAACAAGGACAGTGAAACCATTCAAATGGGTCGTGACCTTAAGCTCTCGTGCCACGTTGATGCCACCCCACAGGACAAGGTCAACTACACCTGGTATAAGAACGGTGTACCAGTCTTCAACTCGGATAGCCTAATTTTACTTCGCAGTGACCCAGACATGGCACCAGGGACCAGCAGCTTGGAGATTGTGGACATGAAATTCAGAGACTTGGCCACCTACAGCTGCGTGGCGAGTTTTCCAGGCAGCACAGTGCGAGAGCTTCGCGTTGATGTCAACATTTCTCAAAATAGCGGTAAGATTTTCCCTTTTTTTGGTTAAGATTTAACTCTATCAGACTAAGAAAAATTGTAATGTTTTTATGTCAGCTACAGTGATAGCTAACCCACATTTCCAAAGACCAACAAACCAATATATAAACTGCAATATACACCGGATTTCCTATACAAATCATTGAATCCAGGTGTTCCAATCACTACCATGGCCACAGTTTTAGAAAATTAACCACCCAGGCATGCAGACTGCTTCTACAAACATTTGTGAAAAAAAATGGGTCCCTCTCAGGAGCTCAGCAAACTCCAGTCTGGTACCATGATAGAATGCCACTTGTGCAACAAGTCCAATTATGAAATTTCCTCACTACTAAATTTTTCATAGTCAACTGTTTGTGGTATTTTAACAAAGAGAAAGTGATTGAGAATGAAAACAACATAGAGAAGGCAGATCATTTAGTCAATTTAGTGCATCTTATATCATACTGTTAAACGATGAAAAAAACATATGGAATTATTTAGTAAACAAAAAAGTGTTAAACAAACCAGAATGTTTTATGTTTTAGATTTTAGATTCTTCAAAGTAGCCATGCACCTCTTGCTTAGATGACAGCTTTGCACATCTTGTCATTTTCTCAGTCAGCTTTATGAGGTAGTCACCTGGAATGGCTTTCAGTTAACAGCTGTGCCTGTCAAGAGTAAATTTCTTGCCCTCTTAATGTGTTTGGGACCATCAGTTGTGTTGTGAAGTTTTAGAGTTGTTATACAGTGAAAAGCCCTATTTCAGTAATGTTCTAATCCATATTATGGGAAAAACTACTCAACCAAGTAAAGAAAATTACAGTCCATCATTACTTTAAGAAATGAAGGTGAGTCAATCTGAAAAATTCCAAGAACTTTGAAAGTATCCTCAAGTGCAGCCATAAAGACCATCAAACGTTATGATGAAACTGGCTTTCATCAGGACCGCCCCAGGAAAGGAAGACCAAGGGTTCCCTCTGTTCCACAGAGTAAGTTCATCAGAGTTACCAGCCTCAGAAACCACAAGTTAACAACACCCCAGATAAGATATGCTTCACAGAGTTCAAGTAGCACACACATCTCAACATCCACTGTTCAAAGACTGCGTGAATCTGGACTCTATGATCAAATTGCTGCAAAGAAGCCACTTCTAAGGAAGAACAAGAGGAAGAGAATTGCTTGGGCCAAGGAACACCAGGAATGGACATTAGAACAGGTGGAAATCTGTCCTTTGGTCTGAGTCCAAATTTGAGATTTTTGTTTCCAAACACCATGTCTTTGTAAGATGCAGAAAAGGTGAGCGGATGGTCCCTGCGTGTAGTTTGTGTGTAGTTTGCACCGTGAAGTATGGAGAAGGAAGTGTGATGGTATGGGGGTACTTTGCTGGTGATTTGTTCAAAATCTAATGCAC
Source organism: Bujurquina vittata (assembly GCA_015106715.1). Classification (NCBI taxonomy): domain Eukaryota; kingdom Metazoa; phylum Chordata; class Actinopteri; order Cichliformes; family Cichlidae; genus Bujurquina; species Bujurquina vittata. Next base: position 16,081 of record VUQK01043134.1, on the reverse strand, counting down.
ACTTAATCATCATGGCTACCTCAGCATTCTGCAGAAACATGCCATCCCATCTGGTTTGTGTTAGTGGGACCATCATTTGTTTATCAGCAGGACAATGACCCCAAACACACCTCCAGGCTACTTAAGGGCTATTTGACCAAGAAAGAGGATGATGGAGTGTTGCATCAGATGGCCTGGCCTCCACAATCACCTGATCTGAACCCATTTGAGATCCTTTGCGATGACTTGGACTGCAGAGTGAAGGTAAAACATCCAACAAGAGCTCAGCACCTCTGGGAACTCCTTCAAGACTGTTAGAAAACCATTTCAGGTGATTACGTCATGAAGCTGATTGAGAGAATGCCAAAAGTGTGCAAAGCTGTAATCAAAGCAAAAGGTGCCTACTTTAAAGTATCTAAACTCTAAAACATAGTTTGGTTTGTTTAACACTTTTAGGTTTGCTTCAGTATTAATATTCAATGTAGTAAAAAATGTTTACACACACGCACAGGCGCACACACACACAGTACCATTCAAAGTTTGGACACACTCACCCATTCATATGAATGAGTAAGTGCATCCAAACGTCTGTATATGGATGGGCCAGTACATATTTCTCAGGTAAGACCATGAGCAAATGGGCCAGTTAGATATAAATTGTGCATGCAATTAAAGTGCTGATCATCATTACTAAGTATATATGTTCTGTTGATGTTTGAGTAATAAACAAATTTATAAAATAGACACATTTGAGTTTTCAGCTGGAAATAAAGTCTGACTTTTTTAACATCTTTTTTTTTAACTTGAATTATTAATTGTTCTGCCTTTAATCTTAACTTTCACATAATTTTACCTCATTCTCTACGACTGTATTTCTTTGCTTTCTTGTTGATGCACACTTTATGCACAGGGATCTAACTGTTTAAGTAAACAGTTAATTCACAAACGAATGCAGGTTTTAACAATTTACTTGATTGATAAACTAATTTGAACCAAAGGCTCAGGTACACAATGCCGCTTTTCCAAAGCAGTAAATGTGAACAGGTTTTTTCAAACTCCAAAAGGTTGTAATTTATCATGAACTGTCTGAATCTTAACACTATCCATGCCAATGGTGAAATATTCTAGCAATCAGTGTTTTCACAGCATGCAATAGTGTTAAACCTCAAATGTTTTCACTTTCTTTTGATATATATGAATACATATTCAAAGAACAAAAATGTTCTTGGAGGCCTTGAATGAGCGGTGACTCATGAGTCACTGGTAAGTTCAAAACAATGCTGTGGTGGGGAAAGGGTTAAGATAATAGTGTAGTGGGTTACACATTCACCTAACAAGTTAAAGCTCCCAGGTTTGATCCCAGTAGGAGACACAAATTGCTTTGAGGTTGCGTCAGGAACGGCATCTTGTATAAAAAATCTGACAAATTAAATATGCAGAGCTACGTGCTGTGGTGACCCCTTGTGAATAAGGGAGCAGCTGAAAGTAGTGTCTTTATTCAGACAGTTTCTGTCCCCTTTCTACTCTGTATGCCCCTAGGTCAGCTTGCTGCTTTGATGGTTCAATTGTGTGCTTTTTCTTATGTGTGTTATATTCTTAATCTTGAGCAATATTATTTTTAATGTTCCCACATGTCATTAAAACTGTGTGATTGACCAATAAATTTGGCCTTTTAGATGTCAGTGTCTGTCATACAATTTTATTATCCATCTGTCTCTGTTTCCCTCGTGTTTTCCAGTTTCTCAGTTTGCGCTATCTGATATTTAAAATTATGTTTGCCTTTTGACTCGTTGTTAATGCTGTTAATTAATCTCAGAAAAAAATGGTTAATTTTATTTTAGCTTAGCATCAAGGACAAGGAGATATTATCTTAGCTTACAGCACAAGGTTATTTATTCGTACTTGCATGCTTGTCGTTGTTTTTAAATCTTTTTCCAGTCTAAATTTCAACAGTAAGGAAGGGTTTAAGGAATTATTGATGAAAATATTATATCTTAAGATTATATGGAAGTAAGAAAAATAAAATCTAAACTTTGCCTTACTGTGCTTTTTTGCCCTTTCCTTCCCTACAGTTTCTCCTCCAGTGCTGTCAGTTCCACCCGGAGGTCAGGTTGTAAGTGTGCGTGAGGGAGGAAATGCTGAACTGGTGTGCTTAGTGGTCGATGGGAAACCGCGTCCTCCTATACTGTGGTCACGGACGGAAAAGGACCTACTAATGCCCTCAGGGACGTCTACAGTGGAGACGCCTGATGGTCGCTTAAGGATAAAGAATATTAGCCGGGACATGATGGGAGCATACCGGTGCCAGACTGCTCCATACAATGGACTCAACATTAAACGCAGAGAGGCACAGGTCCAACTCAATGTGCAGTGTAAGTATGGATCAGAGTGCTTTCAAAAAAGCATCCAAAATTCTTTGCATTAGACTGAAAGCATTTCTTTCACATTGAGAGCAACTAGTTTAACTTTTTTCTTTTACATATTTATAAATATTTATCTCAAGCTGCTTTAAAATGTAATGCAAAGGTTTTACAGTATTAGAGAGGGAACTTCAGTCCACATATCCCTTACTATTGAGCACAGAGTGAAATAGTGAAGAGGGAAAAAACAGCTTTGTGACAGGAAGAAACTTCTGGCAAAGCCGTGCACAGCAAAGGACAGCCATCTGCATGACTGGGAGGTGAATGGACGGCATAGAGGAATAAGTTCATTTTGTCAATATTCAAACAGAGACCTGTTTCTGTAAATTAAAGGGCATATCCTGGTTCTAAAATATATTATATTAACTTTCTATTCAATTTAATTCTATCTCCCACCCTCAGTAAAGTTACTACCTTCACACTTCACTAAAAACTATGGACCCTAACAGCAGATAAGAAATGTATGGGAAAGTAGAAATTGCAAACGAGGACATATCTCAGTGGCTTAAAGACAGCGTTCACCAAACCTACTGCTTTGCCTTTGTGAACATTCCACTGAGGTCTGTCATTATAAAACTCTCAGAGGATCTACTTTGAGGGAGGAGATGTGTAAAGTAACGCACAATTTTGATACTTTTTTTCCTTCCCATGAGGTTACCTTATTTTACTTACCTTTACCATCCTTGAATTGTGACAGTACTTACAAGTGCCAAGTCATGGAACCTGTGAGTACCGCACATCGACCTGTTTATATGTAAAACTGAGCAAACCGTTTGCAAAACTTTTCAACTATTTAAAAATATGTCTCCTCATTCAACTCATTTCTCCTGTAGCGGGCTGGTGAGATTGGGAAAAATCCGTTTCACAAAATTGTGTGAATAATATTCAAACATAATACACACTGATACACACATGAAATAGATTTAGTACTCACATACTGTAATAGATTTGGCAACACATTCTGACTCCTGACAGCACCAAGGTTCTGTACTGAACTTGCTTGACTCACACTCAACAGGCGTCATCAATTCTAAAGTATGAAATTAATGCTCTGGTTTTACTAAGAAGCAATTAATAATTTAAAACATTGTTTGATAGATTACCAATATAACCTGTGTTTTGAGGCTGGCTTTCTTACACAGCTGAATATTATCATTCTACCAGCAAATTATATAGCTCAGTTTTCAATTCGACCATTTTAGCACAACAACGAGATGTGCAAAATAACAGCAAATACAAGGACACAAAGAATATTTTAAACACATAAATCAAATAAAAGATTTAAATAAGGGGAAACCTATACTGTAGGTCTGGATTTTGTTAATCAGTGTTCATAAGAATGTGGAATTTACCTTACTTGATATATTGATATATATCTTTTGTCCTGTTTTTAACAGCTGTTCAAATTTGGTGCATAGATTATATTTGTTTCACTTCAGTATACATGGTAGTCAATCTATGAAGTTAATTTTAAAGTACACAGTCATTGATAAATTGTAGTTGTATTTATTTGTTGCCAGTCAAGGAACACTGACAAGGATTTTTTTATTTCCACAGCGTCAGCAAATCATACACAACAAAAACATCGTTGAGAGAAAATGTCATTAAGAAAAAGTCAAAGAATGTTTTTTTTTTCTCTCCCGCCTAAAAAGTGAGGATACATTTATCAGGAAGTGAAGAACCGATTTCCCACTCTGACTTACCTTACAAGCCCAAATTAGAGCCCTCTCCTCTCTTCCCCTCTCGTCTGCAAGGCGGATTTACAGGGCTTACTAATGCAGGCAGGGTGCAAGGGCAACACTCTGTGAGCTCTGCTGTCCGCACTGGCCAACTCTGATTAATGGACCAGGTGGCCACCGCACTATGGACAGCAAAAGAAACGGAGCAATGAAGCAGATACACGAGCAGGAATAAGAGTGAACATAACGGGGATAAGAGAGAACATGAAACGGGAAAGCACGGATATTGATGGTGGAAGGAGAAGATGAGAAGGTATTAACAAAGAGTGGATAGAGAAACAGAAACAAGAGCATATTTCAGTGTAGCCAATAAAACTGGAAAATAAATTCCCCAACCTTATTCAGCTGCCCTTTTATCCACTAACTTAATTTGTTTATTTTATCAGGTTTCTTTTCCTCATTCCATTCATCACCGTTGATTGATGTGAGGGAAGGATAGCATTATTTTTTTAAGGCAGATGTAATTAAGTGGATACGTAGATGCTTGCCACTGTTTCCACTCCTGCCTCTCCCACTTCCTCGTTCGCCTCGTATCCCTTCTATACTTGCCCAGTGTTCCTTTTTCCCTCCTAGAGAGGTGGCTGTTCTTCCTCATTGCCATTCTCATCATCATCAATCAGCTAACTGTTGGCCATGGGAGAAGACCTCTCTCTGTCTTGTCATTCTCTTTCTGCATCCTGCATTCTCTCATTCACTCCCCACCTCCCATACTCAATCACTGACTTCTCTCACTTTCACACTGCACTTTCCCTATCATTTGTCTTCCTCTTTGTCTTCTTCTTTAAGAGCTGTTGTCTCTTCTCTCATCCCTCCTTACTCCTCATGCATGCTACCTCCCTCTCTCAGTCTCATGTAAATTGATTTTCTCTTTGTGCACTATAAATGTTTGGCTTGGTCAGTGTTGCATTCCGGATGGAATTCATTTTGCATTCAATAAGACAGATAGCAATGGTGTGTTTACATGGATTATAGTCTTTTGACTATGAAACATTGCAACACTGTGCTATGAGGCCTGAATGAGAAGCAAATAAATGTAAAAACAATGCTCTGGAGAATTTGTCGGGGAAAAATTAGAGAATTAAATAAACCCCAAACTTGAAAAAGTGGAGCCTACTTTAGTAAATGTTGAAATGGATACATTAAATAACGGACCGTACTAACTTAATGATTTTTAAATTACTCACAAACCAACTTGCAACTCCCTTCCTCCTTTTCTCTTCCTTGCTCCTTTCACCATTGGGCCACATTTTTCCTGCTTTCTTTATCCTTGTTACCCATTTCCAAAGTCAGTAATCAGTATGCTTATGCGTGTCTATAAGTAGGAACAGGGTGTATGACCATACACTAATCAATCCTCGGATTACAGTACGACCTTTGACCACTCGCACGTCTCTCAGCATCGCACAGCATCACATAGCTGTGGCTGCAGGGCGAAGCTAAACATTGGTTTTGAGAGATCAGGGAGGCAGTAATTATAATTAAACACCCAACATTAAGTTACAGTTTTAGCTTTTATGGGGAGATGTTTTGATACATGCTGGGAGTCTTGAGTATAAGACAAAAGACAACCTAGGAGCTGAGAAGTTAAACGCTTTGGTGGTTTCCAGTCTTTTTAGCATTCAGGTGCTCACTCATGTTCCTCTGACAGGAGTGCTGGCACAGAATGGTAAACTGGTTTCAAACAAGAATTTGGTTTGACTGTATATACCCATCAGTAGTAGAGAATAAACAACAAAAATCATTTTTAGTCATAGTGAGTATGAATGGATTTTCTTCTGTTATTTAGATTTCAAAAATATGCATTAAGTGGATAATGTGTTTAGGCAGGCTATAACTTTTAGTTTATTTTTTTAAAGTTTCTGATATGTAAAAAAGGGAAACTATTGGTTCCTAAAACGTAGGTTTAACATTCGAGTGTCAGTTTAGCAGCTTTCATTCAAATCCGTGCAGTTCAGAGTGATTAAAAAATATATGAAGACTGGAAGATGATCCTGAAATACAAGATTAAAAGTAGATACAGCATGAAAAAAAAATAACATAATGATCAAAACCGCTTTCTATATGTAAAGAGAGAGAGACACTATAGAGGCAGACTTTAGGTTCATATTTATGATATTAACACCTCCTTTATCAGTCATCCAGAGATTGTGATATTGTATTAAACACAATAACAGCATCTCTGCCCCCCCCCCCGCTCCTTGCTTTACATTATCCTACCATCTCGTTTTCCCATCCCTACTCCAGCTCATTCTGTCTGTCTAAATTACAGGCATAACATAGATTAGACTATAATTACACATCTGTGTCTGATAAACTTGATTCATAGGGGGCTCTAGTCGTGCTGTATCACCTCTGGGGACTTAACACCAGATCTCATCAACGTTAGTACTGCAGTACCACCATTAGCATCTTGTCTATTATCTACACGATTAGCCAGGGGTGAACTAGCTGGCTGGTGATTTGTGGCAGAGTAATTTGGCTGTGTTGTGTCTTGGCTGACCCCAGGGCAGTAGTGGCTAGTCAATCATTAACCACAGAGGCACACATCACTGTTGACAAGTTAATTACAACTGGTTAATATAGGTTAGCAGCAGGGATGAGAGTGTGGATTGTAGTGCCTGATCCCTTGTGGCAATAACAGTTGTTCTCTGTTGGATGATTTGTCAAACCTCATGTTTTCTGATGGTTTGAGGAAATCCATTCTGCAGTGAACAAAAAGAAAAGGGAAATAAGTGAGGCATGGATGACACTGGCTTTACTTCCCTGTCTAAGTGCAGTCTGTAAGCATAACATTTGTTGTCAAAGTTGTCTGCTTCAGTTTATCTTCTTTTGCTTATGATGAAAGCACTTTTTAAAATGGAAACTAATTAGACAGAATTCATTTTACATGCACTTTCTTTATCTCTACCTAATCACAAAGCAGGTTATTGCACAGTTACTGCATATGTGCAAGTGACAAAGTACAGAATAAGGATTATATTTCATAATAGAGAATTACCCATGCAAAAAATGACTTACAGTAGCATTGGCAAGGCTGTTTCAAAAATGTTGTTGCTGCTTTAGCATGAAAATGGAGTATAATATTCACTGCACTATTAAAATATAAAAGTCACAAGTCTTTTCTTTCTGCAGACCCCCCCATTCTGGACCCAGTCTTTCAAGATGTTCGTTCCAGAAACTATCAAATGGTAACCCTGAGGTGTACAGTCCAACGATCAAACCCTCCTCGCCTGACTGACATCCGATGGTTCCGTAATGGCGACTTCATCCGTATGCCAATGCCAGACCTGAAGGAAACACCCGAGCTGAAGTTCAAACTGGAACCCACCAACAATGGCTCTTATGAGTGCCGAGTCAGCAATAGTGTGGGAACATCAGCATGCACATTTAATGTCTCTGGTGAGCCTCACTGCTGTTGCTATCAGTTTATATTCCTATACTCATCCACACTTGCCTGCATATAAAGATTGGTCCAGTTTTTCCCTTCTGTGTCATTCAGTAAATTTTTGAAATACACTCTTTTTCTCTCTCTGCACGTCTCTCTGTCATGCAGCGCAACCCTACAATGCTGAGTTTTACTTTGATACACCTAACCCTGTCCGGATTCTGAAAGGAAACAACTATTCCTACAACTTGCAGTGGACACAAAAAGATCCTGAAGCCACAGATCGCATCATAGGATACTGGGTTAATGTTCGAAAGGTAAAGTTGTGACACACACACACACATCATATGTATATATATATATATATATATATATATATATATATATATATATATATGTATATATATATATATATATATATATATATATT
>VUQK01043133.1:0-18169 GCA_015106715.1 Bujurquina vittata | reverse complement strand
TGGTGAATTTGCCTCGGCGCATCAATATCCGTAGCTCCTATCAAAATTATTTTTGAACTGTGAGCGTCACAAGGACCGGCTCTAAACAGTGGTGTCATTTTTATTTTCCTGTGTTCAAAAATGAAGTCACGGGAGCAGTTTAAAAATGGGGCTCATTTTGGGTTTTGTAAAAATTACTATAGAGGCAGATGGAGGAGGAGGAGGAGGGTACTGTCTCTGCTTGAACCCTCACAGTTTACCTTTGTCAGAGTTGAGAGACACATCGTTTCAAAGTAGAGAACCGGCTCTACGTTTTGATGGTGAAATGATGGCTGGAGAGTGAACACTGTGGACACAGCAGCAGTTTAGAGATACATTTTTCAGCTGAAAATTTTGAAGCCATCCACTCTGAGGTTTGGACTCTAGAAAAAGTGAAAATCTGAAAATGTCCTTAAACTTAAACGGTCACTGTTCATAAACCATAAAAGATATCAACACACCGAGTGACACCTGAATAGCCAAAAACCATGGCTTGAATGGTGTCTCTAGCTGAAAGTATGCTGAAGTTATGCAAGCTCAAAACTGAATCAATTTGAAGATTTGAATAATTCCCCATTAATTTTGAATGGGGCAAAAAATTCATAAAAAGCTGAATATTTCCAAAAACCATAAAAGTTATGAACCCTAAAAGTAGTAACACCCATTTCCTGAAGATACCGGCTGAAGTTATTAACGACTTAAAAATGTACAATAACAATACTGTGAATGCTTGAAAGATGAGTTTGAATTCAAGCTGCCGATCCTGAGATTCATTCACTGAATCCAACATTCATGCAGCCTGTATGCTGTCAGTGTAGGGGATGGAGATCAGCTGAGACAGCTGAAATGCTGGGTTACAGCTTTGTGAGTTCAGTTCATCCACACAGAGCAGCAGCAGCTGATTGCAGCCTGCACACCATCATCATTTAGCTCCCAATAGAAAGCGGTGAGCTAAATTATGATGATCTTAGGGTTCCTCCACCTTCTGAATGCCACTGTAACCCCCACCCTCTGCTATGGAGGACACAGAGAATAGAGCTGTGTTTAAATTCCGTTTCACAGTTTGTGTCCTACAGAACAGATTCAAGCTGAGTGCATTCATTAGGATTCAAATTTAGATTGGAATAACATTTGTATTCTCATGGATTATTTTATATTAATACAATAATAGATAATGAGGTTCAGTTAGCTTTACACAAAAACAGCTGGTACAAATATCCTGAAATTAGATACTTTTACTTTCTTACTTTGAGTACATTTCAGAGCCTGTATTTTTTTTTTAAACTTTTACTCAAGTACAGACTGCCTACACTTTTGCCACCCCTGCTTTTAACCCTCTCTGTTCAGGCTTCTTTGTGTCGCAGCATCCGTGTAGAAGTAGAACTGAGGAGGGAGATGAAGCCGACTAAAGCTGTTGTGTTCCTTATCCAGGTGTTCCACAGCTCATGCACTGTCTGCCTTCAGTGTTGACACATTTTGCTTTAAAAGCGGTTTCTTACACTAATGTTCTGATGTGATCACACTGCTTTCCCTGGGTTTAATTCAATACAGTTTTTGTTTTCGTGTGTTAAAGGTCAGCTCAGTCCAGCTCCTTCAGATTAGCACACGTGGGTTTAAATGGTTTCCTGTGTTCCAGTAGTTAAGTGTTGGTAATCAGCATTAATCTGTCTTTGCAATAAGCTGCTGCATCACTGTGATGAGTTAGATACCCGTCTGCACAGGTAGAACAGAAGCTCCGCCCAGTTCCTGTGTTCATGTGTATGATTACAGGCTACTTTCTAGCTAGTTTCTATGGAGCTCAGCTTGTTATGGTCTGTCTGTGAATCATGAATATCAGAGTTCTTGATTATATCAGATATTTTCTGGTATCAGTACCTGCATTATGGATTATGGCTCTCTAGCTAAAACAGCAGAGTCAAACTGAATTCTCTGAGAGCCTTTTATCACGAAGCCGCTCAAAATCTGCTTACCTGTATTTTTATTAATAGTTGAGAAGGGCAGCTGCACAGAAAGCATGTGAAAACAAAACCAGCGTCAGTGTGACGCTATTAATCTTTAACATCATCACAGGAGAAGACATGTGAGAAGCTGCCCTTTACACCTTCCTAAAAGAAGACTGTAACAGCAGCAGGGCCATCACACACACCAGGTCACACCTGTAAAAAGTGACTCCAACGCTGCTGCATCAGGAAGGACCCACACAAGGTAAATGCGACACACTGAGGCTGTGCATTAGCGGCTGTATCATTTAAGCTGTACTCAGAAAACAGACGCGTTCAGGTGCTCTTTTAATGTGAGTAAAAACCTGAATCATGGATCATAATCAGGACTTTGAGACTTATTCTTGTCTGCAGCTCTGCATTTTCATTCCTCAGACTCTTTGCATACCTCACACTTTGGTCTAATCCTGATGTATTGCATGCTGAGCCATGATGGTTACAGTCGCGCTCTTCACAGTAAGAAGTGAATGGGATTCTTTTTATGTTTGGACTTGTGCAGCTTTGCATGATGCACAGTTTTCTGTATTTGGTCCTGGCTGTGGGTGCAGCCGTGCAGCTGTTTCAGCTTCTCCTTTAATGGCACCTGTTGGGGTTACCCTCTAAACTCTTACTTCTGGTTTGCTCATGTGTGCTGCTGTTCATGTGCAGTCCTTCCCTCACTCTGTTAAAGTGTGCATCTTAATGTGTACAGCTGTCGATGCTGTGTTTGGCCTAATTCTCCTTTCTTTTAGCTCCATGTGAGCGGAGTTTGCATACTAGAGAAAAATGCATTTAATGTGATGGAAATATAAAAAGATTGATTGGTGCCATTCTGAATACCTTCAGCCCTCCTCTGATCACACACTCAAGTTTTTACTGAACCATAAAATCAGCTGACTTTTATTTCCTCTGTAGGTTTAAGATGTTAACCAGCTGGTTAACTTTTACAGCCTTTCTGGCCATCCCAGCCTGTCCAGGAAGAGGAGCCGCTGGCCGGGGCAGTCTGACCGTGGCGCCCACCTGCCGGGTCAAAGGTCATCCAGATGTGGAGCTGACTCTAAACTGTGGGGATGGAAGGGATTTAGGTGAGTGAGGAGGCATTCCTGCCTCTGTGTCCATGCTGGAAGAACTTGTAGAAATTCACATTCATCAGGTTTGTGTTGCTGCTGAGGATTGTTTTACATTAATAGAAACCATTTAGGTATAAAAAATAACTATCACTACTAAATGATGAACCTTTAGTTAATATTTACTGTTAGCAATGCAACTTTAATTATTCATATTTACTGTTAAACAGGGATTCATAACTGTTTGTCTCATTGGTTAGTTTGCGACAGCCCCTTGTGTGTCCCTCTGTGCCCTTTGTGTAAACAGAAGAAACAACATTACTATCGTGTAGTAAACATGACTTTTTTCACTGCTCTTTTACAGTTAAATAATAAAGTTCAGGTAACTGTTGGTTATCATGATTATTAAGTGTAACCAATGATTTATAACACAAAAAAATAAAGATCCTTATTTCATAATCAGAAATAAAAAGCAGTTTCTCTTCCCTCTTAACTCGGCTTTCTTCTGATTGGCTACCCTCGGGAAACAGAAGGTTTGAAAAGCGGAGAGCGGGTGGGGCTTGTGCTCACAGCTGTGTGCCTAAAACGGCCATATTAAGGATATCCAGTCCCAGTGACAAGCCATAAACTGTATATAAAAGATGGATGCAGTCTCCATGATGTCACACACTGGTTTGTGTGCTGCTGGTTAGCAGCTGCAGTCAGAAACACAGTCTGCTGATTATTGCTGATAAATTGATGCTGCAGTTCCCCCAGAACTGAAACTCGATGGTCTTCAGGACGGCTCAGGCCAAATCATCTGTCAGGTAATTGTAGTAAAAAGTTTCAGCAGCACAAACTCAGTCATGAGGTCTAGTTCAGTGAGTGAAGTTAGAGGTGGTGAAGCTTAGCACACGTGCTCATCAGAGCAGCCATAGAGTCCTAAAGGGTTCCTCATACAGGGCTGTAAACATGTTTATTGCTGTTGTAAAATTGAGCATTTCAGCATGAGAGTCTATGCACACTGACTCAGCTTTGCAGGCAGCCTCAAGTGGACATGAGAGGAACTGCAGTTTTTGGCACTTGAGTGCTGCTGTTTGCATCACAAAGAGCCAAAGGGGAAAAAAACTGAATCCAGAATATCATTCAGTGATGGCCTACACATCATCACATGCTACAAATCAGGTGATGTGCAGGTTGTATGACTCTTCCAGCCCTAACTGTAAGCTTAATCCTTAAGGAAAGTTTTAGTGTCTGACAACCTCTCCTTTGTTCTTTGCGTATGCTGCGGCAAAACAAAAAAATAACTAAAATATTTCAAAAAATCAATTCCTTTTAATTTACAGAGCTAAAAACTGATCAGCCTTACTTGCAGCTCTGTAATTCTAGGCGTGGTCCAGTACTGGCACACTCCCTTCGGAGACCTCCAGACTCCAGGCGTCCACAGCAAACTGGACTCCATATTCATGCACCACGATGGGAGCCTGGTGGTGCCCAACACCAGCTTTCACCACAGCGGTCTGTACTACTGCCTCCTGCAGCACACAGAAGGAACTACACTGTGGGCGTATGAGCTTTACATTGGTCAAAAGCTCCAGGAACATGGAGAACATGAGCAAAGCAGGGGCTGTGCTGCATTCAGGTTCAGGAGGGACGCTGGGTCTGAGAAGGAGGAGAGTCAGGCAGGTGTTTCAGGAGAGCAGTTTGCAGGAGCTGTGGCAGCATCGGTGCTGCTGACCTTTGTGTTGGGCTTCAGCGCTGGAGCTTTGAGCAGGACTCATGTTCTCAGGTGAGTATTGGTGCCTCCTAAAGACGTTTTAAGCCAAGCAAAATTTTAAACATCATCAAGTACAGAGAGACGCAAACAAAAGTATATGACCAAGAGTGTCTGCTTTGTCCTCTCAGGTGTTTAGGGGCAGTCAGGGCGAAGCTGCAGTCACCAAAACGGCGACGACGGTGCCAAACTGACACACCTGACCACAACCTCGAGGTCAGCATGACAACGCTGCCACCCATGTATGAGAACCAGGTCTCTGAAAACGACTCTGCGACAAATCCGTCTCCTCCTGCCAAACCTCAGAGAAGCTTCCGGCACAAACGAGAGGACGAGGAGCAGCCGGAGACCACCCCCTACCTGGAAGAGTGTGACTACATGAAAAAGGAGACAGAAGAGACGGAAGAGGAGAGAAGATGTGCAGAGGAAAGAAATAAAGACGATGAGGAGGCGATAGAAGAGGAGGAGGAAGAGAGAAAGTTTGGTCGTTTGTATCTAATAGGAGAAGATGGGGAGAGTCAAACTGAAACAGACGTGGAGGAAAAGATGGAGGATTTACTTCAAGAGAAAGAAGAGGACGTGGCAGAGGAGGAGAGGAGTGAGGAAAAAGATGGAGAGAGGGAGATTTCCAGAAATTCTAAAGGGTTATCTACAGAAACTGAAGATGAGACAAGCGGCAACAACAAGGTGACAAATGGAGCGCCATCAGCCTCCGCTCCACGCCCAGCCCGCCGCGTCATCCGTCTGTACCAGTACGATGAGGACGGCCGGCGATACAGCCACCTTCCAGACCCCGCCATTGACGCTCCTCTCCCCACCCCCAGGCTCAAACAGCGCTCCGTGTCTCTGTCACGCCTCAGCGCCATCATGGCTGCCGCCTCAGCAGGACCGCTGGATGAGAGACATGAGGGAGGAGAGTGAGGAGAAGCCACGCCTCCCCGTGACTGATGCTACAGAGGATAAAGTCTCTGGAGCTTGGGAAAAAAAAAGCATTTACACATCTGAGTAACATGGGATTATCTCAGGAAATCTGCAGAAATGAAAAAATAAAAAGACTTTCATGGAAATAAAATACATGTTTTTAAACACTTAAAAATGACTGATTTCAGTGCTGTAAATCATCTTCAAGTAGGTGAACTGACAACGCGCCCACACCCCAGATGCTGATCTGGGTCAAACTTGACCCGTTTCTGTTCAGATGGATTTTCCACAAGTTTGGGTCAGGTCAAGGAAAATGTCCTTTTAAATAAACTGTACTGTAGAAGCTATGTCTGTGAGTTATGGGACAGCGGGAACATATTACACACTGTGTTGCCACCACATTTGCCCAGGTTCCCCCTGACACAGAGGGAACAGTGCACAGAGGTCAGAGGGTGCCGTGACACAGGCACAAGCTCTGAAACAGGGCAGCACGGCGGTGCAGCGATCAACACCGCTGCCTCAGAGCGTGGCCTGGGTCCCATCCTGGCAGGGCCTTTCTATGCAGAGTTTGCATGTTTGACCCACTGCAGGTACTCTGTGCTGCTCCCACAGTCCATTAGGTTAACTGATGATTCTAAACTGGCCGTGGCAGAGGAAGTGTAGAGAATAAAGTGCTGCATGCATTAATGGTTAAAGTGTAGCTTGTAGTCAGAAGCTCCGAGCAGTCAGTGAGACCAGAAAAGTATAAATGTGAGTCCATGTGTTGGTGCTTTGCAAGTGCAAATACCCACAATGTATGAAGATCATCTAACAACAAACACATGCACTTATTCTGAGCTGAGATTAAATTCCAACAGGTTGGCACAGGATTACAGGCCCGACTTTGAATGCACAGACTAGCTTTGGTGCGCCAAATGTTGATTACATTTTAAACGATATAGCAGTGAGGACCGTGTTTAATGTTTGTACATGTAATAAATCCAGAATGTTCTCAGCATGTTTACGTTGCAGGGCTACATTAACGCTATTTTGGTAAACGTGTCATTTTCATCTTTCAGCCACACGAAAGCTGTTTGGATCAGTGAAAATGAAACTGTGTTTTTGAAAAGCTCCAACGTTTACGTACGAACAAAGAAAACAGATTTTGTCTTGTCGTGGAAGGTCTTTACCTCGTTTTTTTGATGCCTGACATCACAGCGCATCACCATTTGTTGGCTTTTGATTGGCCGACATTTCTTCACGGTTACGGTTATATCTCCACACCCTGACAGACCAAGACAGACCTTTTGTGTGTCTGGAATCTAAAATATTAAATCCTGATGACCGTTGTGTCTTCAGGTCTTTGGTAAATCAGGACATCACATTGTGACTAAGATAGCAGATGTTTTCCTCCAAAATGAAACATTTTAAATCTCAAAAATTTTGATTCTCCTGCTCTCTGAAACACGAAGGATTAATCATCCATTCATTAATGTCAGGCTGGCTATACATTCTATACATCCTAGATGTGTCCCTGATCCAACACACCTGCATCAAATATAGAAGTCATTAGCAGGACTCTGGAGAACTTGACTGCATACTGAGGAGGTAATTCAGCCATTTGATTCAGATGTGTTGGATCAGGGACACATCTCAAACCTGCAGGACACCGCCCTCGAGGCATGGAGTTGAGAATCACTGAGTTAGAGTGAAAGCATTGCACATGTGTGGTGAATGAAACCTGGGCGTCGCAGCTTTTAATTTCCATTTCCTTTTATTACTTCTATAAACACGACACAAAAAAGGGGGGAAAAAATCTGCAGCTTCTCTCAGTTCACCCCCCCCCCGCCCCAACAGTTCATTTCCTTGAAATAAACATTATAAAAAGTCTTCTCAGCGGGAGGAAGGCCTCTTAGCATTTGGATGACCTCTGGTGGGATGAGTCCACAGGGACGAGTCCGTACTCCATGTTTACGTGTATGTGTGGATGAGACCTTTTCCCAACAGATCCCTTTCCCGTGTTCCTCGCCATGTCCGTTTGCTCCCTCTTCATCCAATGGCGGTGCCGTTGACGCTACGATGCCGACCAACTTCTTCGCCATTCCACAAACTCGTCTAGCAGCACCGGCCCTGCAGAAAAACACCAAACATAAAGCTGCAGATGCAAAGAAGCCTCTAAAAAGTATCAAAATGAATGAACTTTTACTGTAAGCAGTGATCAGAGGGTGCTTCATCACACTGGGAAAATTAACGCTGCTCAACATCCTAACATCAAAGCATTACATGTGGTGTTGAAACTGCAGATGCACCAAGATGTAAAAACCCCGTTTATTACGCTGAAGTGCAGTTTCTGATCCGGACCGCTTCCTGAACATCCATCCTGTTCTGCAACCAAAAACATTCTCCTGCTACACAGCAGACCTACATCAGCACCACCTGCTGTCACATGACTGTAATACAAGCACAGCCAGCATAGTATTACGACCACCATGGTTCTCTTGTCCTAAATCTTTATTTCTTCTTCACCACAGGAAGTTTAATAATTATTCCACCAGAGATCCACTGACCGACACAGACATCATCGTTCCTCTTTAGCTTTTCCATCTCTGCCACAGCTGAGCAGGAGAAAAATCTTCCATGATTTTTCCCTTTCTGTCAACAGTGCGAGGCGACACAGATACGACAGATTCCATTCACTACAGTGAACTATGTGACAGCGGACATTTTTATTGTCCACCCACAGCCCTGCATGGTCAGGGCGATGGACTGAATCTTTCCATCTTTGTACCTTTTATACAGGCTTGTAATATGTTTTGGTACAACAGGTACTCACAAGCTCCGTCTTCATCGTAGTTGCTGAGGTCTGGGCTGATGGTCCGGCTGAACTCCAGAACATTATACCACTGGTCTTTATTCAGCCCCTTGTACTTGGACTGCTGTGGGAGAGTCGGGGTGGGGGGGGGACAGAGAGGAGTGAAGAGCTGCTTGAAGAGAAAAGGTTCTGCTACAGAGGGGTGTGCTACAAAGTTAACAAGCTCAAACACACCAACACCACCTGTTCAGTCAAGTCCAGTTCACTCTGATCTGCCCACAAACTGCACGTCTCAGCAGCACTGAGCGCACACAGAAATAAAGTTATCAAATTAAAATATTTATTTTACTGCTGTGTGAGAAATCACTGGATTAATGATGCTTTGCCGTATTCAATTCACATTTTTGCAACAACGTTGAATTTTAATGCTTTTTAAATTTTATCATCATCACATAACCACTCAGAGGGATCATACTGTGCAGAAGTCACATGACCTGTGAAACGTCACTTTCTATCCGAGCACGTGCAGAGCCTGAAGCAGCAAACTGATGCCTGGTGTCTCCAACTGGGCTTTAAGTTTTGTTGAGGCGGCGAGTGAAAGGAAAGCCTGTGCGTTCAGCGTCCTTCATAGCATACCCCTCTGCTGTCACGTTATGATGCACTTTCAAATGAGAGCAATAAGATTTACCTCCAGGAACTGGCTGAAGACTGAGAAGAGAGGCCACGACCTCCCCAGCAGCAGAGCCAGCATTAACTTGGCCGTGTCCATGTCCAAGCTCCTCTGGTTCTTATCCTGAGGACAAACACACAAACAGATGTGTGAGGCGACCAAAGTGCAGCAGTGTTCATTGTGATCCCATCGATTTGCTGATGGGCATTTTTCCACATTCACACTTAAACACAGCAGGTGGAAAACGCTGCACATTGACAGCGCTGAAGCTGAAGGACATTTCCTCATTTTTCAAAAAGGATTCAGCTGCAGAGTCAGCGTCAAGAGACTTGAAGTGAGATTGTGCGCTGGCCGGGTTAAACTTGTCTATGGTCACCACACTGGCTGTTCGTCACAGCCATCGATGCCAGCACGCCGGGCTCGCCACAGTCTCCTCCAAACACTGAGACACATATTCAACGTCCGAGGTAAAGCAGGAGCTGATTTTCAGTCCTCTGCTGAGATTTCACTTCCAGATCTTTGCTCCATACATGTAGCGTGTACTCTGGATTTTTTTGCAGGATGGAAACATAAACTCTGACATGAACAGTCCTGTCATTATTTTATTTGTAGGGGTCTAGTAAATAAAGTTCTCATGTAAATAAATCATTTTTCTGTTCTGACTGAATTTATGCCTCACAGTTTGGATGATGCAGATCTTCTGAGAAGCTCAGAGTTTAAACTCTTCTTGGGGTAAAATCTGGTCAAGAAACACAAGGCTGTTCTTTCAAATAAGACTTTATTTCTACTTTTCCTCACAACGATCACAAAGCAAGCACCAGGAACGCTGCAGACACATTAGGGTGTGATCCAAAAGGATTTTTCCAGGTTTAACTTCTAAATAAAAGTAAAAGGACTCACCCTGGCGAAGTCAAAGGCATATCTGTAGATATTTTTGAAGGTCGCAGCATCGCTAAGCTCACTGTGTAGGTAATCAAGCTTGCTTTGTAATCTCTCTGTGCAGTCACACCTGCAAGGACAGGACGAACACATGTAAACTTCATCTGTGAGCTGGACAGCTGCAGCTCGAGCCAACAGGAAGCTTTCTTACTGTAACATCGTCATTCCCCTGAGCCACTCGTCTTTTGTGAAGTAGCCCATGTTTGCTGCTTCTAGATGCCACGCTAAAACCAACATGATGATCTGCAGGACAGAAAGAGGACGTTTACACAACGGCAAGAATGCTTCTTTCTCACAGAGGAAAATGTAGCTCGTTGTTGTTGCTCAAACCTTCAGAAATCATTCTCAGAGTGGTACCATCCAACTCCGGTAAGGAACCTGAGCAGTGCATCTAAGAGTCGATTAGCTGACTTACGTTCTCCGGTTCCACGCCGATGTCTTCACAGAACCTCTCCATGGCCTCGGGGCCAAATACCTTGTCGGGGGCGGCGTACTTGTGGAACCAGGCCAGGCACTTCTTACTGGAAAAAGGCTTCTCAGTGCTGATTGGCCTCGAAGTGCGGATCTGAGGTCGAGTAAAACTAGAAAAAAAAGAGTCGAGTTCAACAAAAAAAACATAATTTTAGTGATTTAACATGTGGGGATGTGTTCTATGTCAGATATTCTATTATTTATCCCCCGCTCTTCATTTTTAGCACCTTTTTTGATCCTTACTGAAGCCAGTTCCCTGAAAGCTGGAATCAAGTCAGACTGAGCGACGGTGCTATACAGAAGTGACTCCGGTGATTAATCATGAAACTCAAACTACATCACAATCCTTATGGTTACATATTTAATATTTAAATTAAGCCCTTATGGACACTTCACTATGTAAGTGCAGTGCTATGGAACTGCTGGATTGTCCAGTTCATTTATATGCAAGGATAAAGCAGACATACCTAATAGAGTGGCACCTTAGAAGACTGAGGTAGTGCTGATTAAGATGACAAGCATGTGCCGAGTGCTGTGAGCAGAAAGAACTCCCAGCATGTGTGACCGCAGTGAGAACCTGCGCTCTCAATGGAGGGCTCAGGGTGAATCAAAGGTGAAGGCAGATTCAGGCAGTGCAGAGACACGACACCTTCAGCGCATGTTCGGTTACCTCGTAATTTTGCAGCTCTGCTCACGATCGTCAGCGTCAGGCAGCTTCCTCTTCTTCACAGGCATCGCGGCACCTTTACTGGGCTTCACTAGCTGGGCTACACAAAGAGAGAAAAAGCACTCACAGAGCGAAGACAAACATCTAATGAACCCTCAAGTGACTGAGTCACCTCTAAAGTACCCGAGTTACGCTTAGACAGTATTTTAACAGCTCAGTTTCATTTTAAATTTTTCCTTTATCTACAACCCTCTAAATGTTTTAAAAACATCAATATTTTGTGCAGAAACACTCAAAATACTTCAATTACTGAAAAATTCTGAAAGGAGTGACTGAATAAGAGCTGTATGAAGTAAAAAAGTGGAAATGAATTAAAAAGTATTTAAAGCTACTGAATTTATTGTGCTCCTTTTATTACCCATCATTTAGTTATAAATTAAGTTTATATGCTTGGATGTATTTATTTTACAATGTTAGGAAAGTAAATCTGAGCCTGATTATTGCTCCAAAGGGCGGAAGGTGTCCTATTACTTTAACACTGGGATCAGTTAAATCTGCTTATGTCAGCCAATTACAGCAAACTTACAGTATTAACACTGCAGGTTGTTATGATCCAAAGCAAGTCTCTGTGTGTGTGTGTGTGTGTGTGTGTGTGTGTCTGCTGTTAGCCTGCAGACCACCTGTGTGCGTTGATTAAAACTGGAAAATTACAGTAAAATCAGAGCGTGTAATGTCTAACAACATACTTCCATTATCCCTGCACATTAAAAACTGTAGGAGAATAAATTCAGAAGCAAACATTTTTATGATGAAAACTACAAGAGCACAGAAATCTATGGCTGGGTCACCTGAGGGATAAGATGTGAGCTGGAGTCGTACCTGTATGCTTCTGGCTGCCTTGTCCATTCAAATCTATGCGATGCTGGAATAAAAGTAAACTTTGGTTCAAAGGTCTCTGCACAGCTGCTGATGGATCCTGTACAGTAAAGGTCAGCAGTATTATCACTGTAAACACACTGGACTGTACCATATGACTGAACACAAATACTCACAAGCTTGTCCAGCGTTTTTGACAGTGTGCTGACGTTTCCCAGGCTGTGAGGACTCTTCCTATGAGACGACAGATAAGCATCATCCAGGGAACGTCAGCCAAAACACTAACAAGCCATTACTGACACTGCTGTCATTGAGAAAGCATGAGGAGAAACATGACCACAGGTGGCACAAAGGGTTGCAACGGTAACCGGTTTCACGGTATACCATGGTATTAAAATGCATGGTTATCATACCGTGGATGTTTGCTTATTACCAGTAAAACGGGAAAAAGGCAAGCCAGCGGAGAAGCTCCGCTCCATCTCGGCTGCCTCTTGGTCAGCTGCACCGCTCTCTGGCACACAGCGGTGAAAAAGGCAACAGATTTAACCAGTCTCCATCCTCCTAAATAAAAGCTAAACTAAAATCTGCAGTGTGGAACTACTTCGGATACCCACCAAACGTGCGTGAGGATGGTATCCCGTTTGCAAACAGTGTGGAAGAAAAGTGTCCGCTAAAGGAGGAAATACTTCAAACTTGTTCTCACATCTACGACACCATCCCTCTGTGCACATTAAAGTATCTCGTTAATAGCTGTCTCTCTACAAGTGCTCGGCCCACACACTAACCACCAGCAAAAGTGCTGAGTCATCAGAACTACAGACACACTGGTGCCCGTGCCCATGCAGCGCGCGTTGTGCTGGATGCGCATGTCCGTGTTAGGAGCCTTAATGTAAAAGACGGCATTTACGTGAGTTCATGTTAAAACTTTGTCGTGTATATTTTTCATCCCTTAAAATCAGGCTCGGCATGAAAGCCTTAAGAGTGAAATCTGTATAATGAGGATGATGTCAGCAATAATCCCCTCTGTCTGCTTATTTCCCACTAACTTAGCAGAACAAAGAACAACGTGTTATAAAGCAGTCAACAGTAGTTGATCAGACACTGACCCAGGATCAGTTTCTCAGATATTAAATGTGTTTTTATGGTGATACATAATTTACGGAACATTTTAAATGCAGGATGTTTAATTCTAAGAGTACACATGTCTGTGTGTACTCATACTCCTGCACTTTTTCTCACATTTGTTTACAAAGACAAAGATTTTTTTATTTCTAAAGAGACAGATTCATTTTTATTTACAGATTTGGCTTTTTCCTTATTCTAATTCTGCAGTTTTTACAAATAAAATAAAAACAGGAGGTGTATAGGAGACATTTTAAACAAAACTGTCATTAAAATGGTTACAAGTACAATAAAATAATTTGTTAAACAAAAAACTTTTGTCCTCATTTCTTTAAGGGTCAGTGTAACTTATAATAATATTTATGAAATACGGTGATACTGTGATAACCTTGATACCACAGTATTTTCTGAGACAGTTATCATACTGTGAAAATCTCATACCGTTGCAACCCTAGTGGGCATGATTGTGAGGAAAAAAACTCAGAAAAATTGTTATTGTTTTTAATTAATGGTTTGAGTAGAGAAGAAATTCACAGATTTGAACTTGATCAATTATTATTAAACCAGCAACAACAGCTCTCTCCGGTTATATCACTAAAGCAAACTAGACACTATGAGTCATCCTCTGACCTGGACTAACAGCACTGGTGAGCAGGGACCGTCAACGCAAAAGTAACTTCACACATATCAAGTCATATCTTTGCTCTTTAAAGAGAGAGATTCATATTTGTTGTTCCTCTGACCAGCTGAGCTGGTTTCAGTGTTCTCAGTAACCAGAGTTTCACTTCTTGTCACCTTCACTCTGACTGAACTAAACCCGACTGTTTCTTTAAAGTGAGTCACTGGGTTGATGACAATCACCATGTTGGCACAGACAGGACAGTGATGCTCTGATAATTGTAAACATAAAGACTTAGAAAGTGAACGTCAGCCTCTCTTCACTTATGCAGTAATGCTGCATATGAAACCAACACTGCTGAGTTAGTGTAACTTAAAAGAGCTTGTTAGGTAACTGATTGTCTTTAAGTTATCCTAACCTAAGCCAGAGGGAGAGGTGAAAGAAAATAATCAGCTTTATTAACTGAAAATGTTTCAGTTGTCTTTATTGACTCTGCTCATTTTTTGGTGCAGCTTTAATAAAAGCCCTCTTCTCGTTTCTGCTGGTAGGAGGTTGTCTGCTGTGTGGTGAAAAATGAAGAGCCGACTGAGGTAATCAAACTGGAAAAACAGGCTGGCAGGTTCAACAGTCGTCCTCACTAATATATTTAGACCAGATAAACCATGCAGGTCACACAAGCAAGTAAGCAGGCAACAGGTGGGAAAATAACTGACTGTGTGGCTAACAATAGAGAGCCTGGTGGGAAAGGAGCACAGGCTGCATGCTGCTATTTGTTCTTTATTTGTTTTTGCTCAAACTAGGATATCAGCATTATTCTTTATTCTCCTCCTGAAAGGAGGCTTCAGTTGGCTCTCCCTGCAGGGTAAGGGGTTTGTGATACCCTGGAGGGTGCACAAAAAGGCTTTCTCCCAGCATAAACAGTCCAAACTGGTCCCAAAAGATGCAACTTAATGTTTATTCTGATTGCTGCTCTGGCAGGAAATGTGTTACACTACCTGAGAGCATAAATACAAAACACTCAATTTTGCTACTTCAGAATAATTTCCTTTGGCTCAGACAACAATAAACCAGTGTCTCTGGGTAGAAGTCTGTTGGGAAGCTTTGCTGCAGCCATCTCTCCTTCATTTCCTGTCATTTGCCTGCTGGCTCTGTGTAATCAAGCCAAACCCAAGAGAGCCCTGCCAATTTTAGTCAGTGACTAGCAGTTCCATGGGCTGAAATGAAGTGCTACAGTTCAGTCGTCCTAACTGACATTTGCTAAACTTACTGGCAAAGCAATTTGATTTAAAGCACTGCGACTCACTGGGGAAAGCACTGATGATGATGATGATGATGATGAGGCGAATGATAAAACTGAGCTGTGTTTCATAGATACAGCTGGAAGCAGCATCGTTGAACCCCCACAGCAAACTTTTATTGGCAGCCTTTTACATTTCCAGCTGGTTGCAATAATCAAATCACACAGGGAAAGTTTAAATTGCTCAATAAGCTAATATTACAGGAATTTTCTCTGAATTCAATGCAAAATACTGTTTTACTGGATTTTGCAGTTGCATAATTATCCATCATCTCAATGGCACACCTTTTAAGGTCACCCATTTGCAAATTGAGAGTTCAAGCACCGTGCAGCCAATCAGGGTTCCAGAGTCTGTTCTGTCAAATTACATGTGATTATGTATTTGTAGTATTTCTAAGAGAAGAGAGTGGTCCAAAAAGGTCAGCTCATTACTTTGCAGGAATTGAAGAAAATAGTCAAGACAGTGAAAGTTTCCAGAGGTGCAGGAAGGAGGGTAGTTCATTAGGGTTAAAGTCAGAGACACTCTGGCCAGGCCAGGTGACCAAAAGCCCATCTGTGATTGCCAAAATCTCCATCAACTTCCCGTTGTACTGAAGGGCTCCAGGCTCAAACTGTAAGATATAGACCACCACTGACAAAAAGAAAAACGCAATAAAACTCTGATACAGTGCACTGAAAAACATCTAAAAAGCCAGAGAAGATTGGGGTGCTGATCTGTGGAGTGACTAAGCAAAACTAGAAATTTTTGGCCCATGGATCGGCTGTTTATATCTGAAGGAGGAAGAGGGATGCGACCCTCAGTGAAGCGTGATGGTGGCTCAGGTACTGGGAAAGCTTACAGCAGGCACCATGGATGCTGTCAGTGAGGAAGCTGATGCTGGGTTAGCTGTCTGACGAGTTGTGCTTTACTGTGTAGCTACCAGCTGTGTCTTTAGCAATCAGCAGGCTTCTACATGAAGCTCTGCAGGCTGTTTGTGAACAAGTACAAGTTTAGGAACCAGCTTGTGAATTCAAACTTCCTAAACTACGATAAACACTTTAAGATGAGAATAACAACTGAATTGAAATGATCTGAATTGTGCTGATTTGTCCTGGACCCTGCATGCCATACCAATTAGGGCTGCAACGATTCATTGATTAACTTGAATAATTCGATCATAAAAAATTATCGATGCAAATTTTCTTGTGGCTACTGTGTTTGTGTGTTTTGCTCGCTGTGCTGAGAATTTCAGCTGTTGGTTGTGTCTCTACTTCAGCTTCCAGAGCGGATCGCTATCACCATAGACATACTACTAGTGAGCGCAGCTATTCACGCTAGCGATCGTCCTGTACTGGAAGGACCCCTTCTCTGTCAAAATATTTTCATACTTTAATCCTTGGTTAGTGACTAAATATAGACCTGCAGTAGAAACTCATTTAGGAGAAGGCTTGTGAATACAAAGCATTACGACATTATGCTCACACATTCTCCAGTTATCAACATAAACACTGATGACACAACAGGAACAGTCAGCTGTTTTACGTGCAGTCTGTCTGCGCAAGCGCAAAGAGGCGGAGACGGTGATGGTGTGTTCGTGGAGTGAAAGTAAATGTTTTTCTAGCATCTAAAATAAGCATTCTCCATAACCACCATTAAACCTTTGCTGGGAAACAGCTGGAGGTCCTTCAGCAAGTGAAGAAAAAAGAAATTTGTAGCTGCTCCATCCACCCTGTTTGTTTCACACAGCAAATAACTGCAGTACAGAAGTTAAAATATGCTGATGAACTGTTAATACGAAAAAGTATTTCTTATCCGATTACTCGATTAATCGTCAGAATAATCAATAGAATACTCGATTCCTAAAATAATCGATAGCTGCAGCCCTAATACGAATACACTCTCCTTAGCTAATTTGTGGCTGTAAAGGAAGGGGAGAAAAGAAGGTTACATAAAAAAAAATTATTAATTTTACTAGAATGTGGTTCATTAATAGGATATCAAATGACCAATCAGTGAACCACACCTGAACCTTCACCTTGGCACGTTCCTTACTGCGTCAGCCTGAGAGGAAGCAAATGATTTAGGGCTCCTCTCACTATTTTTAGAGGCGTGGGGCTCTCAGCCACTCCCCAAGTTTGTCTGTCATAGTCTGCTGCTCCCCCCTCCTCCAGTGGATGATTTACCTTTGGGTGGGTATCTCAGCTATACGAGTACATGAAAACTAAATGAGCACCACTAACAGCAAAAGTAAGTGGCTAGCAAGAGTCTCTGGCTGGATAGCAGGTAACAGGGTGCAGACTTCTCCCAGTGGAGGCAGGTGTTGTGCTATGGAGTCTACAACATCTAAACCCAGTGAGGGGCAGACTGGCTCACAGCCCACCGAGAAGCTGGCTTTAATATTAAAACTTTTCTTGACTTTAGCAGGCAAGAGACATAATTAACTCAGCCACTTAAAATAAAATTACCTTTAAGAAAGTTAGATGTTGGAGTGATTGTATGAACTTTTATTGTGTGTTATCATATCTTCTATTTGTATGAGTAGTTTCATGTGTAATCCTGTTGGTTTAGTTTACTTGGATGGGGACAAGCTCGTGATAATATTAAAGGAGCTATCGAAGGAATACTGATTATTATCACAGGCTGTCCCAGCCACACAGGAACACAGGGAAACTCCTCATTGTTAAAATGGAGGACACCCCCAACCTCATATGCATATGAAGAGCTATCACATAAGTGCGAACCTTTAGGTCACGTGAGGTTACATCCATATATGGGGACTGTGGGACTGTACACTGTAACCGGAAGTACCTGTGGTCATGTGACTTCTTTTGTATGTGGATGTCAATAAAAGCTGGAGAGGCCAGCTGCTCGGTGAAGGTTTCCTTTCCTCTGTGTCTTAGGGATGCAGAGGGAGGTCCCCTCCTCTGATCCGTGAGGGATGCAGAGGACGGCCTTCCCTTGCAAGTAAAATGCCAGTTATGCGTTTGTTCCTTGTTTAT
>VUQK01043132.1:11498-21907 GCA_015106715.1 Bujurquina vittata | reverse complement strand
TAATATTACCTCTAATTCTGTGAATGCAAGCATTCACAGCATTGTTGTTTATTTATTAGTATTATTGTTATTCCTCCGTACGTTTTTCGGTCGGTTCAGCTACGTTTAGGCTTCAGAAACCGTTCTGGTATCAAAACGTACAGCTTCTTCACGACATTTCTGCTATTACTTTTCTGGTTCATAACGTCTATGGTTTTTGAAATATTCAGCTTTTTAGGATTTTTTTGCCCCATTGAAAATGAATGGGGAATTCTTCAAATCGTCTTCAAATTCATTCAGATTTGAGCTTAAGTAACTTCAGCATACTTTCAGCTAGTGTCACCATTCAAGCTTTAAAACGAAGCCATGGTTTTCGGCTATTCAGGTGTCACTCGGTTTGTTGATGATCTTTTATGGTTTTTGAACAGTGACAATTTAAGTTTAAGGACATTTTCAGAATTTCTAGAGTCCTCATTCCAAACCTCAGAGTGGAGGGCTTCAAATTCAAATGTAAACCTTTCAAACTGTGACGTTTAAGCAGAGACAGTACCCTCCTCCTCCATTCGCCTCTATAATAATTTTCGAGAGTTGATTTTCTCAGAACCCAAAATGAGCCCCTTTTTGAAACTGCTCCCATGACTTCATTTTTAAACACAGGAAAATAGAAATTACACCACTGTTGAGAGACGGTCCTTGTGACGCTCACAATTCAAAAATAATTTTGATAGGAGCTACGGTTTTTGATTTAGAAGCATTTGCTCGACAGGTGCACCGAAGCAAATTCAACAGGGCTCTGCCACAGAGTGCCTGCATTTTGAGTTGGCAGATCAAAGCGTGTAGGGGCACTCTGATTGGCTGATGATACTTCGAAGGGATTTGTGGAGCATGTAAGGGTTCAAAGCATTTTTTTTGCCATTTCAGCATTTCTTAGCATTTCAGCTCCGATCTTTCAGCTGCAAGCATTCACAGTAGTATTTTCTTCAGGAAATGCTTTTTCTAGTTTGAATATGCACTCTTGGTAACAGTTGAACAGCATTGCAAGCATAGATTTTCTAAATTTGTGTGCTTGTGCACATATAGATCCTTATTGATTTACAGCGTCTCATAGTTTCCTGTCTGTTTATAAGTCACCGGTCTTCTTTTTTCATACCAGTATTAACATCCGGTGTTCAAGTTAGCTTAGGGGTCCATACATACATTTCACAAGCTCATAGCTGTGTGTTTTTTCCTGATGCTGCTTTGTGTTTACATCAGAAAGGTGTTTCTCTGTTTTTGCCTCATGTGTAGCATGTGAGAACCCCACCCATACCTCATAT
Organism: Bujurquina vittata; assembly: GCA_015106715.1. NCBI lineage: Eukaryota > Metazoa > Chordata > Actinopteri > Cichliformes > Cichlidae > Bujurquina > Bujurquina vittata. Next base: position 20,612 of record VUQK01043132.1, on the reverse strand, counting down.
TTTCCTGCCTCTTTAATTATCTGCATCTGTTCCTAATTACTTTAGTTAAGAACTGCTTTGATTTATTTTCTGTTCTAAAACTTTTCAGATGACAATAAATCAGGTCTCAATAAGTCCGATTTGGGTTAAGGGATAATAGATTTTTCCTTATGACACAAATCGTTAAACTTTCTGTGGTGCCCAGGTAGGGCATGGCATTTAAAAATAAATGTGGTCAGATTTAAATGGATCTCATCCTTTTGAAGCCTTCAATTTGATCTGGCTTCACAAGCTGTGCAGTGAAGCCAGCTACACAGGTTGACTTTAGGATGAGTGTGAGTAAAACTTTTCCCTTTAAACATTGTTCTGACTAACCAGTCTGACTGCCAGCAGGATGTTAGCCACATGTGAGGCAGAGCATGTGAGCCTTTATTTTATTATGCTTGTGACTCAACAGCGTTTGACTTTTTTTTAGAACAACTGATTTGTTCATTAAGCTTTTTGAAATTTACTATTGTAAATCCTCACATAGCAGACTTTAAGGCACAGATGTAGAATTCTGTTGTGAATGGCAGCTTTGCGAGAATAGTTAGTAGTCACAAACCCCAAATAAAGCATTAACACAAACTTTCTTTTTTTTTTTTTACTCTGAGACCACATATAGGTCCATTTTATGGTTCTCATGTTACTTTTCAGCCAGCGGCTTTCATTGTTTTCTGTTGTGATAATATTATTACAGCAGAGAGGCAACAATAGTCTTTTTGTCTGCCTGAATGGCGGCTTTATGATTGATTCCAAAGGCCTACAAATGTACCAGTGTCACAAAATGCACCAAATAGTGAAGCCTTTTGCCAACCATTTAAAAAAAGAAGAAGAAAGAAAGGCTTTGCCCCAACTGGATGACCACTGAAAGAGTTTCAGTGGTCTTGTCAGATGTTTTAGAAACACAACCGTCAGCCACAGCATTAAATCCACTTACAGGTAAACACTGATCATCCTGTTGCATTGCAGTCATGGTCAGAGCTGTCTTGCCAGTACAAAGAGGGACATGCACAGTATTACTCCAGTGGGTTTAATATCGTGGCTGATACGAGTGAAGCTTATAGCAGTGTTTCCAAAAAGGCGTGGTGTGACTTGAGGCAAGTCGAGGTGTGTCTCTTTTTTTTTTTTTCTATCGTTCTTTAAGCTCACAGGCGTATTTCAAGTCAGCTGCTTCAGAACTAGAGGCAGCAATGCTGCACATTACACTCGTTGTGTTGTGAGTCATGCTAGGTCCAGAAGTCACACATGGGCTCATCAAAATCCCTCCATCTGACAGTACTATCCAGACATAATCTATGGCACGTCAGATGACACAGAAGCTATTTTGGGCAGAAATTAATATAAGGGTCCCTTGGGAATTTGCCTTACACACAGTATTTGAGTAGGACTGACCAATAGTATCCATTTGTGGGTGGCTGTGGCTCAGGAGGCAGAGCAGATCATCTACTAATTGAAAGGTTTGTGGTTCAATTCCTCACTGCTCCAGTCTGCCTGCCCAAGTATCCTTGGGCAACATACTGAACCCCAAGTTGCTCTCTGATGCAACCGTCAGAGTATGAATGTGAGTAAATGTTAGATAGTAAACACTTGGCTGTAGAATGAAGGGCTTGTGTGAATGGGTAAATGCAGACGCATTGTATAAAGCACTTTGAGTGCTCAGCTAGAGTAGAAAAGTGCTGTATAAGAACTGGTTCATTTACCATATCTGTTCAAGGTGACAAGGTATTGAACAGGTTTTCTGTCTCTTATGGGCTACAAAGAGACAAACATAGTCACACTCACACCTACATACAATTTGACTTTCTCATTTACCAGATCATGTTCTACCCACTCCTGCGTAGTACATGGAAAAACTTTGCACAGAAAAGCCATTGACATTCTTGTCCTCATACCACTCCTCAAAAAAGTGCTGCCACTCTGGGAAACAGGCTTCTGATAGGCCTGCTTCTCTAGCATCTAAAGGTTTCTGTAGTCATTGTTATAATTAGACTTAGACCTTCCTCTTCTCAAGTCACAGCAATCAACAGACTGCTTTCAGTCTGAATGATGCAAGGTGAGATGAGTCCGCTTCCTCACATTTCCTCTTGTTATTTTCATTGTTGAGAAAGGAAAAGGGTAGATCCAGTGAATTGGAGCTTCAAAGTGTAGTCAATGAATATCTTTGTTTAATCCCATAATGTTATAATGTATTATATTTCTTCATTACACAGCTTTATAAATGTGCTGCTTATCTTTCACGTCATTATTTCATTTGCTAAATGATCAATTACGTAACCGATAAACTTACTTATTTGTTGACAATGCATGTCAATATGTTATTTCATCACAATCATGGTGCAAGAAACCAGAATTCTGTCAGGGCCCATTGTGACATTTGCATGAGCTAGTTTGTCTATAAATTACCCCAGTTCTCTTTCTCACAGTCTGTCATTAGTGAAATTGAGGTCATAACACTGTTGAGATTGTAACAAATTGTCACTCAGGCTGAAAACTGCTACACCCATGAGGACAGGAGTGATGGCTCCATGGGATAATAGCCGAACAGTTTGTTTTTGTGACATTTGTAGAAAGGCTAAAATGGGCCATCTTGGAATTTCCCCTCTATGATTGGCTCTGTTTGTGTCTTTTCTAGATACCGCTTTAAATTAGTTTTTGCCCCAAATACTTAACCTCCTTTTGCTGAACTGCTGTAAGCGTCCTTCCAGTGTAGAGCTGCTCCCCTTCCACATTCTGTAATCCTCTGTTTCTGTCCTTGTAGACATAATTTCAACATGAGAACTGATGACCAAATCACACACATTTTTTGTGGGTTTTTTTTCTTTTTCTTTTTCTGTTTAGCTTTTGACTTTGTCCATGGTTGGGTTTTTGTCATTGAGTAACATCCTCTCTTTGTGTTCACCTTTTTGAATTATTTAATCTGTTTGGCTTTGTAAAAAACTAGCACTGTGCGCTGTGGGCAGAATATAGTGGTTTGTAAAGAGGGGAAGCTGTATCAGATGTTATGTATGCTGTATAATGACCAGAGCATTTAGTCTTAATGCATTGAGGGAAGTTTGTTACACAGTAGAATGTTTTTGTAAATGGTTGAGTACATGTTGCAACTGTACTAAACACCGCATCTATATTTTGTGCATTTCTTAACCTCTTTTTCCTCTGTTTATTAATCATTCAGCTTCATATATGAGTTTACTAACAGTGGCTATTTAAAGTGTGGCTATAAGCTTTTTTTCCCCCCCTGGCTTAACTGCTTGTGCTGTGACTGTGTCTTTGCTAAGAAGAGGAGCCATTTATGAGAATGTGGCTTTCTCAGCAGGGCCTGAGGTTTTGTGTTTATGAATATTCTTCCCTTGACATTCTTGTCCTCCTCATACCACTCCTCAAAAAAAAGTGTTGCCACTCTGGGAAACAGGCTTCTGATGGGCCTGCTTCTCTAGCATCTAAAAGTTTCTATAGTCATTGTTATAATTAGACACCCCCCCAACCCCTTCCTCTTCTCAAACCACAGCAATGAACAGACTGCTTTCAGTCTGAGTGATGCAAGGTGAGGTGAGCCCCCTTCCCCACGCTTCATCCTATTTTCTTTGTCAATAAAGAAAAAGGGTACATTGGGATGGTGAGTAATGTTGGTGAAATCTATGTTCTGTGTGGCTGACTTTGGAAAAATGATAAGGCAGAGGGACACTGGTAATACACTGGGGACAGCAAGCTATTCTGAGCTTTTGTGCTTTTTCTCAGTCCCTGTGCTCTGGATGTTTCCCCCGGGCTACGCAGTCCGTATCGGTATGTTCTATGCATAAACACCACAAAAAGTGAATGAGATGGGGGGGAGGGGGCCAGGACAGCAAAAAAGACAGGGAATCTTTTGTTAAGGAGACTGTAGCTTCTCAGCAGTAAGATTTTCTCTAAATGGCCTAAGGTGGGTGATATTATTTTTGTCCCAAATTGTACTTTGACTTCCTAGTATGGTCTCAATCTCTGCTTCAACTCAGTCAAGAGAAGATTTAGTACACAGTTTATTTTGCTTTGCTGTGCGTCAGTAACCACTATGAGCACGTCTTGAGAAAAGCCACTGGGGCATGGTGAAACAATGGCTGTTGTCCATACACCATCGCACCTGGCAAACATGGAGCCATATATGGAGATTGCAGATTGTATTAAAGTGTCTGAGCTTATTTCATGTGTTATCAATATGATCTTGTCCTCATTTTAAGCATGTTAAAAAGTGGCTTGCAAAATATGACTAGATAGTTGAATAGTTTGCTTATACCTATAATAATGCACTTGGGAAAAATTACCTCAAATTCCCTCCGCTTGAGTGTACAGTAATCTCATTTTAGCAGCTTCAGTGTAGCTTTAACACAGGTTTTATATAATTTTTTTTAAAGAAAGAAAGAGCTGTTCTTGCATAAATAGCCTATCTTGTGAGCTGTATTAATGATTCCTGGTCTCAGGAATCAGGTTCTAAGCTTGCAGTGGCATCTCTTCAAGCTGGCAAAGAAGCCATAAGTTGATAGGAAGTGAATGAAACGTCTGTTAAAGGTGTTCTCACTTGGTGTCTCTTAGCATTTTATTCGAACCTGGAAGATCATCTTTCCTTGCCCCAGCTGAAAGTAGGGAAGACACCTTGTAATCATCGCGCAGTCTGCTTTTCTAGCTCTTTTCGGCTTCTCTTGGACAATTCGCGCTTACATGCATGCACTGTATGTCTGACACCCATTACAGAACTGGAGCTCTGTAGCCATCTGGGACTTGAGAGTTCTTCATGTGGAAATTAAAGCCATGTGGTTGATTGTAAGCCTGCCTTCTCTGAACTCGAATTGCATACTTGTTCTTCACAGCCACCACAAAGCTACAGCACTGAGCTAATATAATGACAGGGGAAATGGGATGCATTGCAGGACATTCTTTTAATTTAATTGTTCTAGTAATGACTGTAGTAATTAATACAGTTATAACATTAAGCAACAGATTTATAAACCATACTCTCAGTTTGAATTGAATTGGTGTGAGAAGGCTTGTGTGATTGTGTGAGCTAATAAAAGCCCGTGTAGGAACAATAGTGGTGTACAGTGCATGCTGATAATAAAATATGCATCAGGAGAGTGAGTGTGGAAGTCTACTCTGCAAGGAAACCAGGTTGAGTTGGTGCGTGGCTCAAGCTTGTCTGATCTCAGTGTCCTTTGGCTGACCATGCAGCACTGACTAATCATTAGGTCAAAAGAAAGAAACATCTGGCATTGCGACGCCATCAGTAGATGGGTTAGCGTTTGAGTGTCAGCCACATAAAATACATTTCCTTAAAATTTTGATCAGCCCTCAGTAATCAATAAATCTGACCTTTTCAGTACAGCTTTTGTTCCCCCCAATTTTTAAAAATTTGACTTTAGCTTATTTTCCTTCTGCCCTTGTGCTGTTATAAACTGTCTGAGGTAGTTTGACTTAAAGGTTTCAGTTCAAGACATCAACCCACTAACACACACACAGTGTGAATTTGCCTAAGTGTATCTATCCAAACAACAGTCCGGTGCTTGCAGTCAGAGTTTCCAGGGTCCTACAGCAAGTTATTGCCAGACTTATCCTAATCCCAAGCTTTCATTCTTACTTTGCTCTTGGATAATCCTCTGCCTTAAATCGGATGCCACTCAGATTAAGATTGATTATAAGCCAAAAGAGAGATGATCAGAAACCAAGGAAAATAAAAATATTTCTAAATACGATTTGAGCATTATATTCAGTTTCCCATGAGAATAAATATATCTTTTAGTCTCTGAACCGCAGTTAGCTGATTCGGCTGTAAATAGCCTTTTGGTTTTCCGTGCAGAGAGAGAACTGTAACACTGTACTACCAGTAAGTCTTTGAAATAAGGCTACTTGGCGTAATAATATTTTTCCTCACAAAAGGCTGACTGGTTACTGCTTTGTCCATGACATCTTAGAATACGTGAGCAGCATTTAGAGATAGGAAATTTTGGTGATAAATCAGTAAAGGAAGTTTTGACTGCCGCATCACTGAAGAACATGTAATTAGCTGACTGTGACTCAGGATGCTTTGCAAGCTGTTTGTGGTTACAACTGTGCACTGAGAGCTTATATACACGAGCTTGATTTAGAGCCCTATGTCATAACAGGAAATGATGTCACCTAACGCTTAGGTCCAGAGTCTTCTGTCCTGCTAGCAACCTTGAAGTCAAAACTTAGCCATACAGGGAAGTGTTTTTCTGCAAACGTTCATTAGCTTTAACAATGCAAAATTCCATCTTACTGTCTGCTCACTATCTGAAATGACCCATTATGTTTCTTTTTAAATACATAAATAACTTAAACCTTTATTCATTTCTTCAGTTTTCCACACAATCGTACAAACTACACATCCCTACCCATGTTAACTCCCCCAGGTGTGGTATTTGCATGAGGTTTCTCCCACTTGGTGACCTTCTTGGGGGCTTATTCACATTTTCCATTGAGCTTCCATCTGTTGACACCCTGATCCCAACCACAAGTAGCCACCTTCCTGTTCACCACCTAAAAAGAGCAGCTGAAAGTAAATTACTTTGAAGCAACCAAGGGGGCGGCATCAGCTGTTTTCTATTTGTGTTTTGCTTATGAGTCACAAGCAAATCTGCACTTGTATTAATGTGACCTAATCTCCCTGTAGTTTTACTCTAATCTTTCTCGCTGTCCACATGTGCCAAGTCTGAAAAATTGGAAGGGTTTTGATGATGTTGCGCTGCAGTTCTCCTTGAACCTGTTGTTGAAGGAGTGGCGGTCACTGGTTTCCTTTTCTTCCCGGCCCAAAAACAATGCTATCAGCAGTCTGGCGACTCAACACAGGAAGAAACCTAAAGATGAAACCCGAGAGACCCTTTTTAAAGAAATTTCTCTAGCAGACAGTGTTTTAAAAAACAACACAAAATACAATGAGATCTTATACATCTTCAGTGTATAAATATTTTACACAATAACAACTTTGTCTTCCTACATTTTCAAATGTTTATAAACCTATCGCCACTCCAGTGCCAGTAGGTTAAAGTTGTTGCCATATAAATTAATTAACTCCTAATGTGAATTAAGTTTCACTGATGGTACCATTTAAGCTGAAAATGTAATAACTGAGCAGGTTCACTTGAATCTGCTGCATTTCACGCTATTTATTAAAGCTGTATTATTATGGCTGAAGTGATCACCATAATATATATATTTTTATTTACAGTTGTTTTTATTGCTCTGCCATAACAACGCTTTAACATCTGTTGTAATATTACTGCTGATGTATAAATACTTTAATCAAAATAAAATTAGTCTTTCTCAATCACTTAAATTCAATGTATCTTTTTGAAGAAAAATATAAATCTAACACAAAAATTAAATCAACATGCCATTGCGTTCATGTTTACGTTGTGCTACATTCTTGTTAATTAAAAAAATATTTGCACACAAATGGGGTGTTTATTCACCTGATCCAAGTACATCTATAAGCAAAACAGTCTTTTACTCCATTCCTGGTATCTGCATAATGGATCGGAATAAAGCTCGTAGCAAAGTTCTCAACAGCTGTGAGATCCCTCTCGTTTTCATATTGCCACTTTGGAAAAACAATTACGCGAGTGGATAACATCTCTTTTGTCCAATATGTAGACCGTTTTCCTGAAGCCTTCATTGCTCTCTGTGTTTATGGACACTTATCTTTGGCCAAATGGAATGAAATTGTTGGGTGATTTCAGTGTTTGTGAGCTGGATGGATACGCTGAGAAGTGTACAGGTTCACTTTCTGTGGTCATTTGAATTGACATTGGATGATTTATGTTAGCAGCCATTGCGTTGTTTTTCTTGGCCTTATTAATAACTGCAGTTTGTGGCGTGTTTTACCATTTGAATAATGTTGTTGTGTTGCTTTGCTGCACAGGCCACTCTACAGCACTCTTTGCATACAATTTGTTCTTGTCACTCGTCCTAAATCCAAAGTATTTCCAGATGATGAATGATGATCTGCTTTGAAGTCTGAGCTCTTCACTTATGCTGTGCCAGACATTTGATTTTGGTTTTGACAGCTGGTTATCTGTTTTAAATCTATCTTTTAATTCAGTGTTACTCATTCCAACTGCATCCAGGAAACTACAAGTTACGCGGTGCAGGGAGCAGCTATGACTGACATGCAGGCACGGTGTCAGGCACTGATATAGGCAGTGCCTGATTTTTAATTTGCTTTTGTGTTCTGTTGGCGGAGTGTGCATTTTCACTATCAGTCAATCATGTTCATTTAAGCATAAGAAGCCAAAATCATGTTGAAGATTAAAATTTGATTACTTGTGCAGGCTTACAATGTTTGTTGTGTCACCACAACTCTCCACATAAACTCTGATTTAAAGAAATGTGCTGTAGATTTTAGGGCTGATCCTAATTTTAATAAATTTGCACTCTTGGCATTGGAGACACTGTGCATAACTAATCTGTCGCAGCTTTTCATTAATTTATTTGTTACGACTTTCCTAGACTTTAAAAAATACCCAACGTAAGATGTACTAGCGTGTCCACTTTTTCTGATCAGGTGATATAGGTCAGATAAAAGTTTGGTTACCGACCTCGCCACACAGCTGTTCAGAAATGGTGCCATGAAAAACCATGAAATGTGTCAAACTGAGGTAGACGAGAAAAGGGAAAGCAAAGAACAGCAGAGACCATTTGTTCAGAGGTCTGGTTACACTGAGCACCTGTTTGTGCGATGGCAAATAATCTTCCATGATTAGGTCTGTTTCTACTTATATTTCAGCAGCACTGGATACGTTGTTTTATGTTTGTAGGAACACACAGATGCGGGTACTGAGAAACAAACTGTATACTGGAATTTGATGTCCACTGTTTCACAATTGAGAAGTACATTTTGTGAATGGGAGATCATTTCAGATGCAACGTCTCAGCACAATGGATAAGGGTCTGCAATGAAAAGTGAAGGGGTCTTTGTGTGACGAGACAGGTGCATTCACACCTGCTGCTGCTTGGCATGCCAGACAAATATACTGCCTGAGGTTTCGGTTTGGCTGCACATGCTATGAATAATCAGTAAAGTTTTCCTCCGTGTATTGTATTTATTGCAAA
>VUQK01043127.1:56695-81010 GCA_015106715.1 Bujurquina vittata | reverse complement strand
CTCCGGTTCAACGCAGAACAGAATGAAAATTAAAAAATGCGGATGTTTACATCAAAAGATCGCTGATTCGCTCATTTCGCTGTCAATCAAAAAGGCATTCAGCCCCAGACAGATCATCCAATCATCCCCAGAGACGCTGAGCGTCCGTGGGGGGGACAAAGGCCAGCATTTATCCTATGACTCGCCTCGTTTTGCAGCAGTTTAGGCTGCGCTAACGGACTCTGGGAACGCTCAGCGTCTGCGCTGTTTAAAGCACTGAGAAGCTGCGGGATTGAGTGAGAGGAAAGCCGCGTTGTTACCAGTGATAAGAAGCTGATTGTGAACAAAAGTTGAGCGCGTTGTAGCGCATATTTAGTCAGTGACAAGTACACACAAGAGTATATATTTGATCATTTATTTTTTGAAATTTTAGGGGAAGCTGAGCTTCCCTTGCAGTCTAAGAGCAATCGCCTCTGATATATATATATATATATATATATATATATATATATATAAACACACAGTATATATATAAACTGTGTGAGCATGTGTACTGTAAAAGATGGAAATGTAGAAATGCTGAGGAACCCGTGCACTAACACAGCCATAAGTACCATTTTTGTGTTGAGGTGTTGAGCACTCATGTTTCTAAAGTTTGTGTGTTTGAATTTGATGAACGTGGAATGCAGAAAATTGGAAACACATACACCAATCAGGCATAACATTATGACCACTGACTGTTAAAGTGAATAACACAGATTATCTCTTCATGATGGCACCTGTTAGTGGGTGGAATGCAAGTGAACGTTTTGTCCTCAAAGTTCCTTTGTTAGAAGCAACAAAAATGAGCGAGCCTAAGGATTTAAGCGAGTCTGACGAGGGCCAAATTGTGATGGTTAGACGACTGGGTCAAAGCATCTCCGAAACTGCAGCTCTTTTGGGGTGTTCGCAGTCAGCAGTGGTCAGTATCTATCAAAAGGGGACCAAGGAAGGAACATTGTGAACCAGCAATAGGGTCATAATCAGTCAAGTCTCACTGATGCGCATGATCTAGTCCAACAGACAAACTACTGTAGCTCAAACTGCTGAAAACGTTCATGCTGGTTCTCACAGAAAGGCGTCAAATACACAATGCATCACAGTTTGTTGTGTGTGGGGCTGCATAGCTGCCAGTCAGGGTGCCCATGCTGACCCCTGTTAACAGCTGAAAATGGCAACAAAGAGTATATGACCCACTGGACCACAGAGCAATGGAAGAAGGCGGCCTGCTCCAATGAATTGAATTTTCCTTTACATCAGTTACTGGCAGTGGCGCAGTGGGTAGGTGCTTGCCTTTCAGCTGGAAGGTTGCAGGTTCAAGCCCTTTCCCTGCGTTGTGTTGTGTACTTAAACCACATTGCCTAACGGTAGCGCCGGACTCTGGCTGCATGACCACAAATGCTTGTCTCTGGATGAGAGATCTGAAACCCTCATTTCGTTGTGTGCACAATGAGTTGAACTTTATTTTTATTTATGTGCATGGCCGGGTGCATGTGCGTCACTTACCTGGGGAACACCTGGCACCAGGATGACCTATGGTAAGAAGGCAAGTTGTCTGAGGCAGTGTGATGCTTTTGAGCAATGTTCTGCTGGGTTACTTCAACCTACCTAAGCACCGTTGCAGACCATGTACACCCTTTCATGGAAATGGTATTGTGCGCCCTGTCACAAAGCAAAAATGGTTCAGGAATGGTTTAAGAAGCACAACAATGAGCTTGAGGTGTTCTCCAGATCTCAATTCAGTCGAGCATCTGTGGAATGTGCTGGACAAACAAGTCAGATCCATGGAGGCCCCACCTTGCAACTTACAGGACTTAAAGGCTCTGTTGTTAACATCCTCGTGCAGATACCACAGCACACCTTCCCTTTTGTTTTCCCACTGTTGGCAGAAAGAAAACCATGTTACATTCCCAGGAAATTAGAGTCATATGGGAGCATGCTGTGTTAACTATACACGCATTCTTGTTAGAGGCATCCTGTTTAGTCTGGCAGCTCTAGCAAGCAGAATTGTAATCTAAACGCACTGTTGTGCCAAACTCTTGATAGGTTCCTGTTGTTAGTCCATTTCTTTTTATTAAAATAATTTTTTTTAAACAATTCACATTAATTTATGTGTAATGTAAGAGTGTGAGAGCCGACAGGCAGGTAGGTGTAGATTAGCAAAGAGAAAGGAGATGGGAAAAGAGAAGAAAAGATCAAAATAAAGGGCAGAGTACAAGTAAAGCACAGTAACATTAGTTCTAATGAACTAGCAAAACCATCTCTCTTCGAGAATGTAATATCTTCTCACATAAATTAACAGGTGTTGAGGTGTAAGGAGAAGCACAGAAACATTTTGCTAATAGGAGCTTACGTGGGACGCAAGTCACCGAGGGCTGTTTCTTGACTCCGAGGTTCAAGTCTTAGCAAATCAAGGCTGTCAGTTCTGCCAGATTCATAAAAAAATACACATTTTTCTGAAACAGAAAGCTCATGCTACTTCATGTTAGAACTGCAGAAATCCAAACTGCATCCAGGACACACACAACTGTCCTACTGCTAACACAACTTCAGCTCTTTGCAAGCATCTGCACAGACAGCATGTGAACCAATCCAGCCTACAAAATCACCTGTTTTCTAGCATTTTTGTCAGGCGCATGTTGCGGACATGTAAAGGTAAACTATAACATACAACTATGCAACCATAATGCACATTATGAAATCTCTTTTATTATATTATATTCTTCTGAAAAAATCCCTTAACCTCACATTGATGTAAATTTTGCTATATATAAACATAATGACTCCCATATTTTTCTTAAAGTCAATCATTAGTTTTTCAAAAGTTATTTTCCTAGAAAGAAATTATACGTGAATGATTTAAAGCAACAACCTTAACGTGCAAGTTGCACTTTAAGGATTTATGACTTTTTTATAAACAATAATTAGACTTTAAAAATGTAGTTAAACAACAACAGAAAAAAATCCACGCATGTATTAGAAGCAGCTTATTGTGGTGGTTGGAGGTGACTGCGATCAGGAGGCTGCTACTAGAAATTCTCTGCTGCTGATCCCTTCATGGCTGAAATTAAAATGGTAAAACGGGTCATAGCGCTGTAACATCTCTAATATGCACAGAAATGTAATTTGAGACGACTGAAAGCTGTAAAAAATGGAGCCACGCAACAGGATAAAGTTGAATAAGTAAAAATGTTTACCACATAAAATTTAGATTTCATTTGGGCTACAGCTTCACAGATCCTCATTCATTGTGGATGATCTCGCCTGTTTGAAACTGAAAGTCCAGAGAGTTGGTTTTCAAATTTATATTTCAAGTTCTCTGACATTAGTTTCTACATAATATGTGCTAATGCTTCCTGCATCCTGACTCGTTTTTGGCTGGTCTGACTGAGCCTGTGTGGTTTAGTCCTTCTGTACCAATGATATTCATTCGTAAGGGACAATAGTGAATTAATACATTTTTTGACTGAACATTTAATATATATCATAAATTATTTGAGCTATAATAATTGTGTAGCAAAAATATGATATTGGGACAACCATAGTTAATGCTAAGCAAGAAATAGACAAAATATGTTGAGCATAAAGTTCCATTGTTGATCTTTTATTCTTCTGGTTATTTTTTCATTATATTTTTTGTCCAGTCTTCTTTGCTTTCCTTCTCTAGCCTAAAAGTGCAAGTTTAGAATTGCAGGTTAATACCTGGAGGCTAGTTCCAGGTTTGACCTGCAGCTACCTGACCCCGTGATTCATGTACAACAAAGAGCACAAGCATCCAGCAGGGTCCACGGTATATCGTCCCAGAGCCGACAGAACAGCTGATCAGCACTTGATTACCTGCTCCCAATTTCACAGGGGCTTGACCGCTTCACACCAGTGCAGAGAAGCCCTGAAAAATAGCACTCAGATGGGTTTCCATTGATCACAGCACCTGAAGATGAAAACATCACGGTCTGTAACTCCAAAAATATTCCATACCAAGCCAACAATTCTTACTGTGGCCATTTTATGACCTAAAGGAGTTTGAATTTAGAAGAAATGAACTGAAAAGTCCAGTTCTCAAAAGGCCATAAAAATGTGCCATGGATGGAGGGGATTGTAAAGCCTTTGCATGATAAGTCACGGTGCTAATAATATTGCTTTTCATCTTTCCAAGAACGACACTTTTGTGGATGCTTAACATCATCAGTGTAAAACACAAAGCTTTGCCTCCAATGCACCAAATAACTATCACTCAAAATTTCTTAGCAGCCCAGCACATGTACTACATGCAGATGAATTTGTGCATATATATTGTAGGAATGTAACATTTGCCTCTGAGCAGTGATCAATTTCAGCAGACTCATAATTAATGCTGTCAGCAAAGTCTGAATCTGAATCTAAAAAGGTGCCATCAGGAAACTGCAGTGCCATGAGATGAGTGTCAGAAACTTGATTGGATTTTCAGTGTTGGTTCATAATTGCTGGCCAATGTTAATTTCCCTCCCTCTGTTTGAGTGGAAGGAGGTGGTGGGTGGGATGATGAATGAGATTTGCAAACAGAATCCACAGCCAGCAGTACAGGACCATGTAGTGCTCCCGGGAGCTGATCTAGCATGTATTTCCTAATAAATCACCCTGTTGGACTGAAAGCCCATTGTGGCTGAGAGTCTGCAGATGTGGTGCCAACAGCACAAGCCAGAGACCAGGCAGGTAATGAATCCAGAAGGCCATTATTTGATCAGTCCATATTATTCCTTAATCCATAAAACAAAGAGGACTTTGTAAATGTAATTTGAAATTCAACTTAGTTATGGTGAAAAAAACATTCACAGTTTTGGACAAAGCAAACAAAAATAGAAGGTCAATAAGGCTTTCATGGCTTCATGGCTGTGGACAAGATCCGGGCACTGTCTTCATTCCAACATCCAATCAGAGAACTAATGAGAATGATCTGACCGCCTTGTATTTAAGTGTGCCAGTAATCAGCCAGCAACATTACCAGGATCATTAATGTCACTTCGCCAGAATCATACAGCATCCATAAAGGCTCAAGTCTTCAAGTTCAGAGGAAAAAAATAATAAGCTCTTAATCAAAAACTGCTCTGCATCAGTGCTTGTAACTTTATAAACCTCTGAACGATACGTTCAGTTATATTAATCCCATTCATGTGTCAAATATTGGATATTTAAATACTAAAAGGCCTGATATTTCTATTTCTTATTTCTGTAAGCAAACAGGCAAGCAGTAAACGAGACAGTGTGCTAGCGTTCTATTTAATTGTTTTCATGAAGTGTGTTCCTCTGACTGTCGCTCATTCAGCTGTGCAGAGATTTTGCATTAGAATTTCGTGGTTCACATTAAAAAAGAAATGCCAACTAACCTACTAGCTGTAATTGGATTATTGGTAAAAGTAATTGTCATGAGGCACTGCATTAGCAGAAGTGCCAGCACTATAGCAGAGATAGGAGTTGCAGTATTCTCTCTTTAACAAACATGAAGCATTGATGGTAGCGGCTTTTTGTTCTTTGCACTTCATAGAAATCAGCAAATTTAATAGCAAGCTGCATTCCACTGTCTGCACAGGCACTAAAGTGTGGTTGAGTGTGTGTGTCAGCGTGCACATGTCGGTGAATGCGCCAGTTCATTTTATGAGTGCACCTAAGTGGAATGTGTTTGCGTGTGTTTGTGTTATCATGCAAACAGCTGCACTTGGTGTGTTAAATACACCAAAAGCAGTGTAATGGCTGGAAATATGCCAGGTATGTTTACATATCCACAAACTCACACGTGCACATACAGTTTTTCACACTTAAAATAAGAAACTAAGATAACTGTTCTAGAAACAGAGACAAATACATTTATTCCAGATTAAATATATTGAAAATAGATATGCATAAAGTTTGTGCAGTTCAGAATTTTCTTTTTCTTTTTTGTCTTTTAGAGTCCCAGAAAAAGAAAGCAGATGGATAAGGAGAGCCAAACGGCGACATGAGATTAAAGTCATCTGGAACACAGGACAAGGCTGTTCCCTGTCACATACCCTCGCAGCAGGATGGAGTCATAGCTCCTTCAGTAGTAGCTGCCAACATCAAATAGTGATGCCTGTGATGACCCAGAGACGCTCACCCTTTGGGCATTGAGATGTGAAGACAGTGTACTGCCAAGGGATCCTTGACTCAAAGCTGCATGTTGGGGCTGGCAGTATTATTCTGGACTCAGAGAGCCTCTCTGCCAAACAGCAGACGTGCTTGACTCAGACTGGAGAGTCTGTATGACAGGATTTTAAAAAATCCATCCTCATCCTGGTGACATCCTTTTCGCTCACTGTTGAAGATGTCTTAAAATTCACACACAGCACAGACTAAAAAATTACTGTCATACAAGCACAGAAATAGCTAATAAACAGTTTGTGTTATACAAACCATAAATTTACTAGTCCCATTCTGTCTCAGCGTTTTCATCAGCCAGGTTTCCAGTGGCATTGGGCAGCTTTGAAAAAGCTGTGATAAGCCGTACACTGCATTTCTATGTCCACTGCATGAGAAAGTTAAAAATTATCTGTTAAAAATATTGCTTTTTACAGCTAGAGTAGGGATTGATGGAAATATCGATAGTGTTGATATCAATGCTGATATTGGCTGTATTGACACAAGCAGGATAGGACCGACTCTTTCGTTTTTCGACTCCTGTAAGTTCAGTATGTTGCTCCTGTTCATCAGAAAGCGGACGTAGGTTAACACTCCTCTCATGCAGGCACACTTTGCTCCGCCCCTCCTCTCTGCTCTGCTGTGTTTATGGTGTCACAACCTGGATAGTGAGGCCATGACAAAAAGGGCAGACACACCATTGCCAATTTAAAATGATTTAACTTGGCTCTAACACAATGGTACACCCCCTCAACTTCCCTGCTTGGAAATTCAGAGCAGCCCCACCATGAGTTAGGAATCCAAGATGGCAACAGTGAATATAGTAGTAAAACTGTTAACCTTTGAATCTGTACTGCCACTCTTGTGTATTTGTGACTTTCTAAATAAGCCATACACAGAACATTGATCGTGCACTATCCATGAATTTGCTGCAGCTGTGTTTTCAAGGACAAAAAAACAAGTATTATTCTGTATTACTAGTGAAACTTTAATGGATCTGCCTGGCTAAGAACCAGAAAAAATCCTGTTCTCGTTTTGTGGACTTTACTACTAGAACACACTAACTTGGGAATGACAGCACTCCCAAGTTTTGACTTCTGAGCTGTCTCAAACGTGGTATTAGTTGTCCTGCGGTCACGTGACTCAGCAACACTGAGCAGAGCCATGTAAACTGCATTGAGTGAGCATTGTGTAGATGTACTTTACTGCCGTAAATGCTAACATTGCAAACAGTGATGCATGTTGGAAGGAAATTGTTTCTTCTACTGTGGCAACATCACTGACTTATGTTAAGACATGAAAAACCATGAAAAAGAGAACTTTGTCCTGGAACAAGTGGCAAAAGAACAGAAGAGAAGAGGAAGAAAATCATTAATTATATAATATATAATAATTTTTAATTATTTATACTGCATATTTACACAACAGAAGACCCAAAGTGCTTTAAAGGCAGGTTACAATACATTCCAGGTCTCAAAAAAAAAGTTTCAGAATACACGAAAAGCTGAAATATTGATTTATTGTGGAAAGTAAAAAACACAGGGATTTAGTGGTCATTAGAATGTGTTCAGATTTGGCAAACTGATGATGATTCGTCATAAATCACAACACACTGCTCTCCCCTACATAAGCTGCCTTAAAGTTAAAAGTATCGGTATCAGCAATACTGTCTCTGTATTTACTTGGTATTGAATCACTACCAAAACTTACAGGATCGCACAGGAATACTAAAGGTGTCAAATATTTAACTTTTAGGAGAAGGTAGAGACCAAAACAGAGCTAAAAATTGAATATTGGATGACTCATGATGTCAACATAGCAAGTGATTACTAATGTTACTAGGTATTCTTGATGGCTAAGGAGGAAAGATTTTTCATTGGCCATGATTCTGAGTCCTTATGGTTTCATGCTGACCAATGGTGAGCAGGCTACAGTAAAGCTATTACTTAATACAGCCTTGGAGGCTAATATTGTGCTTATACTATTTGCCAGCGGAATGTCATCTGTAAATTTGATTATGTTTTCCTATTTACTAAACTAAAGTTCTTAAGTTTGTTTGTTTTTTCAATCACACCAGAGCCCCTAAACTAGCTTTAGCATTGCTTGACAATAGCAATGTTTCCAACAATTAATTTAAACCCTTTTAGATGTAAACATTCCCCCTCTGTATTTACTTAACACCTAAGACCTGCTGAACAAACTGCAATAACACACTTAGGCTTATTTGATCTGACTTCCTGGTATTTCTAGCTGTCTCGGAATCGTTAACATCACTTAGTTGCTCTGTCTTCACTTCAAAATTGCTTCAAGTGCAGCTAGAAAATTTTATTCTTGTGTTGCAAATGACATTTACTGATATTATCACTGCAAAACAAATAAGTGGGAAATAGCAAATGAAAACTGCAGGCCCCCAGCACGGTCACTTCTTCATTCATTTGAGAGCATGGAGGCCTAAATCTCAACAAAGTGTACTGTTTTCTCACTCAACTCCCAGTTCTGTTGTCTGCCAACCCATACTGTGTCATAATTGCAGTGTGTCTGAGTAATTGCCTCGTGTGCTCCAGTGATGCACCAAGCAATTTCAATCAAGAACTCAACAATAGAGCACTAGAGTGTGTCCAACCTTCAATGCCCGCTTACCATATCTACCCATTTACCAGCAGCATGCCCAGAATATAAATCAGAGGGTCTGCATTATTTAGCGAGTGAACGACAAATAAGAAAGCAAAGACAGGGAGGGAGAAGGATACAATCAAACTCACTAGTCAACTGTGACCCTGTGTGATCAGCCAGGCAGTGGTTCCTCAAAGAGAAGGGAAACTGCTAACTTGCTGCTATGCCACTATATTATACCTGTGGTACTTGAATCTTGGGACTGACCTAAAGCCTCATTAAAAAAAAAGAAGAAACTTATTATTTGATATAAATTTGGCCCATATTCATTCAATATCTTCTCCTCTGGCTTGCCAAGATGGTTTCAATCTACTTTTAGATCACACTGTGGAAGTCCATTTATGTCCTCTAAGGGACATAATGGGACTTGTGTACTTGGGCCTCAACAATTTGTGCTGGATCTTTTCCAGTGATTGTTCTACTTTATTTTCATTTTGGGAAAATGGACAAAATTGCAGAGAGTCAAATCTGGCAAGCGAGCCAAGTGGTGAGTGAAGAAGAAAATTACTTATTTTAATGAGCTGTGTGACATCACATGATGGCTCGCCCTGGGGGACAAATTCATTGTGCACAACCTTGACCCTTATTACCTAAAAAAAGATGAGCCTGTGAGGAGCTGTCACACTCCTCACATGACATGCTGCCTTCGTGCTCTTAAACTGTAGAGATTTTAACTCTAAACTCCTCAGCCGCATCCAGCTGTCATTACTAGTGAAGATCCACATAAATGACATTTGGGTTGATGGTGATGGTGGCTTAGGTATGAAAGCAGTCAGAACAGGACTTCTGGGGAGTGATCTAAAAATAGCAGCTGTGCTGTAAGCCCAAGAAAATGAACTGGGGTTTTTGATTGTAATGGGTTGATAATCAAAACTTTTGGACCACACCTTGTAGGTTGGATATACACCAAGTATGCTAAATAGCATGGTGAATTGATTGTCAGTATCCAGTGATGCCCCAGTGGCAGATAACCCCTGAAGTGGTAGCTACAGCACTGTTTAAGTGCTTTATGGTTCATTTTTATAGAGGCGGGACACAGTTAGAGTTAACATGTGGGAAAGCTCGTGGTCTAATTTAATACGTTAGACTTTTAACAGAATAAGGCTGATGTGACATCAGACTTTAAGCTTTTAATTACACTTAAACAAAACTATTGCACGTGCCTGACCTTAACCAAAAGTGTTTTTGTTGCCTAAACGTAAGCAGTTTCTACTGTGAGGAATATACTCAACGTTTACACTCAGCCACCTTCTGATCATTCCTGCATAGCACACAAATTTGACACTTCATTGTTTTAAAACATTTTATTTTCTCAGAATGTAATCCACGTAGCAATTATGTTCCCACTACAATGTAAATAGGAAGGTAATTAGTTTTTTTTAAGAGTTGTAATTACTAGGTGAGAGAACCTTGTTTAAGAGGGTATAATCATTTTGGATAATGGTATAGTTTTTGTAATTTTGCACACCACCAGAGTAGATTTTAAATCAGCCAAGATGTGACTGAAGTGCAGACTCTCAGCTGTGATTCAAGGGGTTTAATATTTTTACATAGTTCTGTATCATCAGGGGGTCAAAAATAATTAGACAATTCACAAGGATTTTCATAAACAGGTAAGATCTGTTCCCCCATTATTCAAATTAAACAGATCTGGAGCTGATTCCCAGTGTTGAACTCACATTTCGTAGATATTCATTGAAATTCCCAACATGGGATCCCCAGCTATATCAATGCACATGAAAGGGCCATCATTAGACTGAAAAACCAAATAAACTCTTTAGACAGGCACCATAAACTGTAGGAGTGGCCAAATCTGGTACAGTCTTAAAATGAAGAAAATACCCTGGCTCAGAAAGATCAAAAGACCTAGAAGACCACTAAAGACTCTGAAGACAACTAAAAGACGACTAAACTGGCTCATCGCAGAATTCTCTTCTTGTTAGAAAAACCCCTTCAGGAACATCCAGCTAAGTCAAGAACACTCTCGAGGAGGTAGACATACTGTATCATTGTCAAAGTCTGCAATCAAGAGTTGTCTTCATGACTGGAAATACAGAGGGTTTACAACAAGGTGCAAACCACTGGTTACACTCAAGAAGAGGAAGGTCAAATTAAACTTTGCCAAAAGCATCTGGAGCAAAAACATGAAACCATGTTGAACTTGTGCCTTCATGATGGGAAGAGAAAAGTAAAGCTAAGCAAAGGAATAGCTTGCGATTTGAAGCATACCACATCATCTGTCAAACATGGTGGAGGCAATGTTATGCCATGGACATGAATGGCTACCAGTAGAATTGGGTGTTTATTGATGATATGATAATGCTGATAGAATTCTATACTCTACACTCTGCTCAGATTCAGCCAAATGAAGCAAAACTATTCAGATGGCATCTCACTGTACAAATAGATTATGGCACAAAGCAAACATCAAAACCAACCCAAGAGTTTTTTAAACCAAAGAAAGGGGATATTCTTGGGAAATGGGAAGGACCACTCAACTCATTGGATCATGCTTTACAGTTACTGGGGACAAAGCTGAAGGCAAAGAGACCTACAAACAAACAGTAACTGAGGGCAGCTGGTAGTATGGTGACAAAATTACAAAATAAATGTGTCTTTGATCAAAAAAATTCATATAACTGGAAGGAAACATCTTTTGCAATTAAGTTCCTGGCTCTATATTCACCAGCTCACCAGCTGTGACTTTTTAACTGCACACAGTTAAATTCAGCCTTCTGCTTCAACTTACAGCAACATGAAAAGTAGATGGTCAAACTTCACATCTTTCTATTATGATGTGTGCAAAATTACTCATGTAAATGCATAATGTTTAGAAACGTTAAATATTTATTTTTAGATATTTTTTAAGGTTTTATTTGTTTAATGTTTGTTTTATTTATTGCATGGGGTTGGAGCTTACTAACGTAAGCTTCATTTTTGTCCCAGGTTTTTTCTTACTACTGTGTGACCTCATCAAGAACCAACCACCTTCTACTTGAGACCAGATGATGTCTGTAGGTATACGGTGATCTATTTATGAAAGAAGAATGACTCAATGTTCCTCTATATTTGAGACTTTGCAGCAGCGTATGAGAGCTGTAAGCAAAAGAAAGAATGAGATTTGTAAGGGTGAGTTTAGATGTGTGTGAGAGAACCCCCGGTGGCTTATTCCCCTGCTCACTGCATCAGTGGAACTCATATTTCACCTGTCAGGATCTGTCATCTCCACCACTGTCTTGCCTGTTCCCAAGCTTCCTTTGCCTAGCCGGTCTGCTTTTTTTTTTAGCTGACGTGCATGCATGCATGTGTGTGTGTGTGTGTGTGTGTGTGTGTGTGTGTGTCTTTTTTATTTCAGATTTTTATTAAAACCCTAATATGACCCAGTCAAAATCAACTCAAGGTTCCCCTGTGATCTGGCTACCTATTATTATTATTATTATTATTATTATTATTATTATTATTATTATTATTATTATTATTATTATTATTATTATTGTCACGCAGATTTTTCATTTTAACTATGCATTACATTTTAATAAAAGCAGTGTCTTTGTTCGGATACTGTGCCAACAGTTACATCAGGTTTACCCCTCACAAAGTGAGGACATCCAAAGTCAAAGTATGAAATTAAGTTTAATTCTGAAGAGATAATTTAGGGCTGTCGATGCCAGTGGGGGTTTTGGCAGCAATATCTTGTCAGAATGTGATGTAACACATGGTGTCATTTTTTCCAGTTAAACGGATACAGCAGGTTGCAGTCCAGCATGAACATGCTGTATGCGCTGCAGCTGAATCACATAACACATGCTCCCTCATCTCAAATAGAAAATGACTGAATTAAGGTGGAAAAATGAAGTATAAAAAAATTGTGAAACTGTGAGAGAACAAATAAAAGGGTTTTTTTCTGTTTGTGAATGTGCACGTGATGGCCAGTCTGCAGACTCCTTGGTTTGTGCTGAAATGTTATATATCTGTACATATCTGGTGATTAAACTGGGTACAGAGTTAAACCTTTCTCAACTTTAGGAGGGTTACCAGTGGGAGTGAAGCATGCAGTATGACAGGTGTAAAATATATGAGAGGGTTACCCATGCAACCATAATCTGGAGACCTCTGGTGACCAGTTGTTGCTAACTCCTACAAAAGACAAATGAACAACAAGCAAATCACTTTTATTACTAATGTGGGCCAAACATGAAACTACAAGCAAGTATTCTTTTTGGATTTCATTAACAATAATAAGGTATTTCCCACAGATTTACATTCTCTTTGACATTATGTGTCAGCTGGTGACAGTAGACCTTGCAAGAATATAACTACAGTTACCAGCTGCAGGCCAAGGAGTTGGAGTGTGTCCAACCAAGCGACAAGATCCTCTCTGGGGTTGCAGCTGAATGATGTCAAGAACTGCCACAACTGCAACCAAGAGAGCGAGCCAGCAATTGGGGATTACATGAGACCAGGGCTTGCTGCTTAGCAATAGTTGAACTTTCAGAATAAACACATAAGGATTGTCCACTAGCACATCGATTGTGGTTCGCTCTCTCAGATTGCTAAAAAATATATATTTTTAAAAATAGTAAAACAAAAGAAATACAAAAACAAAGTGATTTCAGTGTGATCTAAATTATGTTTGAAGGTGTTCTCCACAATGCCAGCGATACATATAAAGTTAGATGCAGAAGTTTGACTACTAAGCAAATTCTCACTTCTGTTTCTTGAAATGAATGAAAGGGAATATAATGCCTGCAGTATCTTTTGTCAAATAGTAATGCACATTGAACATTTATTTCAAATTTGTAAATGATTTAGGTACCGTTCTACTTGTAAAGTTTTGGAACTTCATTATTAATCAGATCCATGTACCAACAAAGGCTGAATTGCTTATTTGAATGCAATCTGCAAGTGTTTTTGCAACGTTGCACATTGAGGCACGTTCAATAATGTGAATTCTTCGAAATATTTAAAAATTTCAGTAGAAGAAAATTTACTGCAGATTCCACAGGTGTTTCTCATCCATAGAGGCCTCAGGTTGCTCATGCTAGCCTAACACTTGCAAAATGATTTAGTCCATTTGGGGAGAATTTTAGATGGAAACCTCAAAAATTAGCTGTGGGGTCGATTGACTCATCGTGACTTGCAAGGCAGGTCAAGAATAGCCAGCTGATGAAAATCTCAGAGCTGATTATCCAAATCCCGTAACACTCAACAATCAGACTTCAGTATGCACTTTGCTCCAGGGTTGCTGAAACTGCATACAACTGTAGTTTGCTTTATTATATTTTATTCTGTCACCTGCTCCCATTTTAAAAAGAGCAGAGACAGACAGCGAGTCGTTCACATGCAAAAAGGCAAACTCCACAGATCATCAGATGCATGGACACAAAGCACCATACACCCAGTAACATAGAAGACACCAAAAGCACCATAAAAATTGGAGAAAATCACCTTGGATCTTTGCTGGGAAAATTTGTGTTTTTAATTCAGTACAAAAAAGAAAAAGACACACTGAAGATCTGGCAGAGAGTGACAAGGTTGGGTGGGAACTATGATGTGTTTGCGTTCTTTCAGATTAAGTGTTTATGATGAAAAATTTCCTCCTAACAGAAAAGAGTTTAATCCTGGTCAAAAAAGGACCTCCGACCTCCTTCGCTTTCACCCACAAAGGAATAATACAGAGTTTCCAAACACTGAGGGAGAATCATAATCTTGAACAGAGAGACTGTTTTTAGGTACCTCCAAATACATGACTATTACACGGCAAATACATGGCGCAGTGGGTAGGTGCTCACCTTGCAACCGGGGGGTCGCTGGTTTGAGTCCCCATCTGAGCGCATGCTGTCGTTGTGTCCCTGGGCAAGACACTTAAACCACATTTCCTAAGTGCGAATATGTTGTGTGTTTGGTGGTGGTTGGAGGGGCCGTAGGCGCAGATTGGCTACCATGCTTCTGTCAGACTGCCCAAGGGGCAGCTGTGGCTACATTAGTAGCTTACCATGAGGTGTGAATGA
Organism: Bujurquina vittata; assembly: GCA_015106715.1. Taxonomy (NCBI): domain Eukaryota; kingdom Metazoa; phylum Chordata; class Actinopteri; order Cichliformes; family Cichlidae; genus Bujurquina; species Bujurquina vittata. The sequence continues at coordinate 66,179 of VUQK01043127.1, read as the reverse complement.
ATAGTGCACTAAATTGTAAAGCACTTTGAGTACCATAAAAAGCGCTATATAATGTAAGGCATTGTCTCTGGAGCTTGAAAAAAAAAAAATGTAAGGCATTATCATTATAACCAGAAATATAGACTTACAGCTCTGTAAACAACAGAATCTAATTTTTTTGTCATTCTGACTTAAGTTTAGTTGCACCATAAAGAAAGACGTCAAGAAGTTGTGTGAAAAACCGTCCCAAGTTAGGAACGATAACACTTGGCATATTATGGGAAAATTGGGAAAAGAAGCCGGAATTAGGCTTAATTCTGTGGAGTGGACAGAACGCTGTTGGAAAAAGTTTCATTCGGTACTTTAGAAATCCATGATAAAAGGACTATAGGAATACATACTGAAAATGTTGGAGACAGCGGATCATCAGGAACTCTATCATGTATTTTGGGGATGCTTCAAGTGAGAGTTACACCAGAGAACCATTGAACACAGTGTTTGGGACCTGTATACCACTAGATTTTGGAAACATTTATGGCCTGAACCTGAGAAGAAATGCAAAGCTGCTACACGCTCTTCTGGCTGCCAGCATAAAGTGTATACAAGACAAATTTCACCAAATTTAGATTTATTAGCTTGAATTTATGACCCCAATCAGAGCAGACTTTGCATGACTCACCAAAGTTTTACATCTACTTCTACCTAAAAAAACAAACAAATCGTAGCCAGAACCCTGGAAGGCCCTCCTACCTGTGTTCCAAGAGGGCCTCGAGGCATTCAAATCAGATGCTTAAAATACAGTGCTGTGAAAAAGTATTTGCCCATTTCCTAATTCCTTTCTTTTTTTTTTTTTACTTTTTCTTTCTTCTTTTGTTTTTGGGATTTTTTTGCACATTTGTCACACTTACAAATAATGGATATAAGCTATTGAAAGCCACTTCATCTAAACCCTCCATTGAAGATAAATGAGTCAGTTATCGCAAATGTTTGATTGCAGTTCTTGCTGCCAAGGGTGGCACAACCAGTTATTAGGTTCAGGTTCAATTATATTTTCACACAAGGTCAGGTAGGGTTCGATAACTTGTTTCTCTGTATAAATGAAATCATGTTTTAAAAACTTAGTTATGTAGTTTCTCCAGTTGTTTTTGTCCAATACTAAAATTAGTTTGATGATCTCAAACAAGAAATCAGGAAGTTGGGAGTGAAACTTGCACTGCTGTAGGCATTATTAGTATGTTAGCTAACAGGTAAGGTGCATTGTGCACACAGTACTTGACTTTCAAGTTGCATGCAAAGTGTAACAAACCCACCTCTGAGTCATAGAGTTAAACTGTCTTTAAGAAGAATCCCAGCATGATTTTCTGTTTGTAGGTCAGCTCCATAAATAGTACAGTGCCTATTTAAATAGCTTAGGATGTCCTAACATCTAATTCCATCTAAACACTGTAATAAAAGGATTCATTTTTTCTGTTATAGTAACAGCTTACGATTTTATCTCACAACATACTCGGTGAAGACTCCAATCCTTACTCGGAACCCTAACCTTAAACATTAGGGTGTGTGTGAGTTATAATTTTTTATGTGTCTCCTAATTGCCAATATTTTGAAGAACAGTTTTCTAAATAATAATAATAATAATTAAATAAATGAATGTCATATTCCGATAGCATAGGGTCAGGGTCATCATCTATGATGACTTAGAAAGTATAGGGTTAAGCCCGGTAAGTTGGAGCTGCTGCAGGATCTTCTCCAAAGCATCTGGTTTCCAGTTCATGGTTTTTTCATGCTCAGCCCGTTGTTCTTAGATATTCACCAGCCCGCAGTCCTTTCCATTTCAGAGATGTCCGGCTGTAACGATGTGCTCTTCCTTTAAGTGTCTAAGATCCTTAGGCTTGCCAGTGTCTCACCAACAGACTGACTACAAGAGCAGGCTGTTCACTCACTGTCTAATACATCCTAGATCTTGACAAATGCCCTTGTTGCAAGGTAATTGACTGTATTCGTTTCATCTGTGAATGCTCATCATTATTTAATGTGACAACGAGGTCCAGTGCTTCATTTAGAGAACACTCTCTTTATTTTTGAAAGGTTCTTCCCATTCCTGAGTGTGAGGTTATTAACCTTACCTATCCACCATAGCCACAGTTTTGCATTTCTGTGTAATATAAATAATCTCACGTGATTCAGTTGGTGACATTTGACCTTTTCAGTCATAGGTGCTTGTTTTAAAGATAAAATATGACTTCTGGCACCAGCTGGCTTTTTCTCTTCATCGTGTTTGCTTTTTATGGGTTACCAGGCTGTGACTGACTGACGGTGGCTTTCGCTCTCTCTGTGTGGCAGCTTCAGCTGGAAAAAAATGTGTGCCAGCCACAGACAGGCATGTGCGCTACAGACGTACAGCAAGGCTCCTCGCCACAAACTGGGCCAGGTTTGAAAGGCTTAATTGCAACTGTCTGCTGAGTTTACAAGTGAAGGCATGCAGGGGCACTTGTTTGAAATTCTAGTGAGAATCCTGTGTCTTTGCTGAAATGATTCCTGCTTCTGGCCACAGGGAGCCCAGTAAGATTGCATTTTGTTACCAGCGGCAGAGCCTTCACCCAGAAATCCACCATCTTTTGGAATGGCCTATATTTTGCCTATCATGCCTCATAAAGCATCTGAGTGTTAGTGCTTTTCTTGGTTTTATTTCAGGGGGTGTCTCAAACGCTGCAGATTATGACAATTCATATTAAAGATGCGCTCTAAATGCCATGATGCAAATATGTGCCTAATGTGTTAAGCCTGTAAGGGAGGTGGGGATGTGATTTTGGAAGCAGTGTAAAAGAGGGAAGAATTAATATTCAGTGCTCAGTTACCACCACTCCCTCATAATGCATGTCATGAATATATTCTGCTACAGAGGACTGAGTAATAAGATGCAAAGGAATCCAGAAACGAGCAAAAAAAAAATCATCTGGCCCTGACACACTTTTGCATCCTAAAGCTCCGTTTGGTGGCAAACATGCAGCTGTGATCAAAGAACACTTCTCCAGGGGGAGCTGCATGGCCTGGCAGTCAGGCTGGCTCCAGAAGTTCACAGGTTGGATCGCTGCAGCAGCTGCACATCAGTTGTTGGTGAGGGATCCTCCTACCTACCAGGAAAGTAACTGCAAGACACTCTCAGTAAACACGCTAAATGAAAATGTGGTGAACTTAGGCCGCTGGGAGTGTGACACGGTTCCTGCAAACCTAGCTTGTTGTGACAGTCTAACCATCTGGACCATGAGCCATGTGCTCAAGGGCAGATGAAAGACTTTTACCTGCTCTAGCTTTTTTTTTTTTTGTCTCCCCCTCTGAAAAACGCAATTCTGTTCTGACCTGGTATTCTGACCTAGTTGGAAGCAGTAGAGAATCGTTTTTTTCTTTTTTTTTTTTTAAATTGCATTGCTGACCCTATTTGCACATAAAAGTAGCCCTGCAGCTACAGTATGCACCGCCTTTAAACCTTAACCCACATTCTGAAGCGGCGCTGGGACCATCTCCAGGAGCTTACCCTATCAGTGTCTAAATAATACTCTGTGGTGTGCAGGTAGTGCCACAGCTGTGATGCTATATAAACAATGTGAATCAAAACCACTAACACAGTCTAACGCAGCCTTATGGCACACATGGAGGTTAAGGGTTTCTCAGAACCAGTTTGTAAGATCTGTTTTCCAACCTCTTTAGAAATAACTGCTAATAGCTGTTTCAAAAAGCTATTTTCATAACTTCATTTCTGTTTCTCATCCACTTTAGTTTTGCAAATATCAAGAGCTGGTTTGATAATAATTATCTGGTCAGGTCCACTAAATCATTGCAAAAGGAGAGGGTGCAGTGACAGATGATAACTGGAAAAGTGCCAGTCAACCCTCAGTGAAAAATGACAACCAGTGGGAGTGCATAACCAAAGAAATCCAGATAACTTAAGATAAGCCAGGGATAAGGATTTCTGCTTTAGCCAGCAAAAATACTTCCTGTTTGATGCACCAATCATTCTTAAAATTTTTGATTTTTAAGAAGCTAAATCTTCATTGATAGCCAATGGGTTCCCTCCATGCAAACTGTTGTCTTACTCGTGGTTCCTAGGATATTTAAGAGTAGATTGGGAGGCAAAACCTTCACCTTTCAGACCGCTCTTCTGTGGAACCAGCTCCCAATTTGGATTCAGCAGCAAGACAGTCACTCTACATGTATTTTGACACCCCTCCCTGAGCCTGGTTCTACCGGTGGTTTGTTCCTGTTAAAAGTGAGTTTTTCCTTCCCACTGTCTCCAAGTGCTTGCTCATAGGGGGTCGCTTTGACTGTTGGGTTTTGTCTATAATACTACTTGCTTAAATGCAGCCCAATAATTCAATTCAATTCAGTTAAATGTGGATTAATTACACCATCTGACCTGCTGCCACTGATTTTCTGTCCAGTTCTTGTGTAATCTGACTTAGTTCAGCCTTTTCTCCCTGTTTCCCTTCCCCAAGAATGACTTCCGGACAGCCACCCTCCTACTGAGACCAGTTCTGATGAGGCTTCAGTGAACAGTAAGTAAGTAAGTAAAAATGTATTTTTATAGCACATTCAGCGGCAAGGCAATTCAAAGTGCTTTACATCATAAGATAATCAAACAAATGTGCAGTAAAATCATTAAAAGCATTAAAACATCAATCTAGTACACCACACAAAATCATAAAAACCATCAGGCAGATACACATGATAATCATAGGGAGATGGGCAGTGTGTAATAAGATGTTTTGTTTACAGCAGCTTCCGCCCAGATTTGTTTGCGCACTACTAATCAAAAGCAGCTTTAAATAGGTGGGTTTTCAGCCTTGATTTAACAAGTGCTTCAGCTTTTTTGCAGTTTTCTGGGAGTTTGTTCCAGATTAAAGGTGCATAAAATCTGAAAGCTGCTTCTCCATAGTAGACGTATCAACTGAAGGCCCAGATGTATCTCTCAGGTCTTTGCTGGATTTTTCCTATTTGTCAGGACACACTGCTCACATGCTAAGTTTTCTGGTATTAGTTCTTTGGGAATCAACTTGTTAATGGAAAAATGTGATTTTACTTTTATTTTTGGCATTTTTCATACGTTCACTAAAGAAATGGCAACAATTTGGGTAAGTTTGCAACAAGTCGCCAGTAGCAAAGTGTCTAAAGGTACAAATTAAATTGAGTTATTTGCTCATTTCTGGTTCATCGCTTGAGCCGGTGCTTTTTTATGCTTCAATAATTTATAGGTCAGTGTTAACTGACTTAAAAAACCAAGCAGTCAAACAAACAACAACAATAAAAACAACAACAACAACAAAACATCTCTCAAAATGGTCAGGTACAAGGAGTGGACTGAAAATGAGTAAAAAAAAATTCAGCCAATGTCCAAAGAAAAATGAAAGATCTTCAGAAAGTCTGAAGAACTGTTGCTCAAGAAAACTTTAGGAAATGCAAAATATAAAGAAATGACGGGTGACTCAAGGTATTTGCACAATACTGTATTTGTTGAAATGTTCATTTATCTTATACATAAATGCAAGTAAAAGTATGCAGTCTTTTTTGAGTAATGCCTACAGAAGCTTAGCCAATGGAGCCCGTGCCATGAAGCTCCTGGTGCGCATTTTTTGCAGATATTAATTCAAGAGGAGGTTTGGATTTGTGCAGTTATTGAGTCAGCAGAACGTTGGGGACTTTAATGCACGATACACCTCAGCACTATGTAATTTGACATGCTCTTCCACTTTGTGTTTGAGTTGCTGTGGCTCCTGAACACAACCATTTTGCACTAAGACACTTACAGTTGATCATATATCATAGATCATGGCATGGCCCTGGCTGCATCTTGTAAGAAGACTTCAACATCAGCTAGGTCGGGTTGATAACCACCTCACTAATGTCAAAAAGAGTCTAACAGGGACTGACTTACAGGGATTACTTTTGCCATCTTATATAGATCTCCAGTTCTGAAAAAGTTGGAACTCTGTGTAAAATGTTAAAAAAAAAAAAAAAAACGGGGAAAATATTTGATAAACACATATTTTATTCACAATAGAACACAGGAACTGTATCACATGTTTGAAATGAGAAAATGTTCCAATTTAAGAAAAATGCCAACTCATTTTGTATTAGATAGCTTTGCTCCAAGGAGAAAGGCCACAAATGAAGGCTGCAACACAGAACACACATCACACAAAACCCAGCTTATCAACAAGAGTATAGCCAGAATGCAGCAGTAAGGTTAAAGGGAGAAAGAAAGAAAGAAAGAAAGAAAGAAAGAAAGAAAGAAAGAAAGAAAGAAAGAAAGAAAGAAAGAAAGAAAGAAAGAAAGTTTTTCAGTATGAGCTCAGAGCAAGCATTACTGCTTGGTACAGCTCAACAAATAATGCAGACACACACATCAAAAGTGCCCAACATCTCATATTAGATCTTTCACATTGATATATTCGAACATGAAGCTGTGTGATGCACACAGTTTCACAGTATTTATCCACGCATGTTCAGTCACCACACCCACCATTGATTGGACTGGTAACTGAACTATAAGCTTATATCACATGTCCAAATACGGATATTAGACGTGTTATATAAACCCCGAATTTTGAGATGTAAGGAGCTTCTTGATGATACTGATTAAACAAGTGAGCGGACTCCTGACCAGAAGTTCCTGCCTTGGGAGAAAACTTTCCAAACCTCCAGCTGATCAGCCTCTGCCTCTAGCTGAATCCAGCTGACCACTGCCTCAGGGTTGCTGCAAGGATGCAAAAAATATTTTTATTTTATTTGACGAGTCTTTGTTTCATTTTTTCATGCGATCATGCTCATTTTTCAGGCTTCAGTAAAGAACAAGTTTCACAGAATGTTTCACAGAATTCTGGTAGGTTGTGAGTGGAGCAGATTGATTCAAATGCCGATTCATATAACTGACAGTCTGGACTGGTCACTTAACACATCATCACTGGTTAAGTGGGCTCAGCAGAGTTTGTACTTCCTGCAGCAGATGAACAGGCACACCTTTACCCTCCCATCCTCTCCACTTTCTACCGAAGCACCATAAAGAGAGAGCTGCTGACTAGCTGCATGCCCGTCTGGTCTGGCAGAGCCTCAGACAGACTCGCTGCAGAGAATGAGGACTGCAGAGCAGATCATTGGGGCTTCTCTTCCATCCATCTGGTGTCGCTCACAAATGTCTCAGCAGAGCTCAGAACATCATCAGAGACTCTGCCCACCCCACCACATACTGTTCTCCCTGCCACCCTCTGGGAAGAGGTTTTTCAGGATCCGACTGTGGAGCTGCTTGCTCTTTGCTAAAGTTTTGTCAATCATAAGTCATTATCCAATGATAATCCTTCATTTTGAAATATATGGTATAGGCTGGTTCTTGCATAGTGTTTATCTACCTGAGCACTCAAAGCAAAACTTCAATGCTCTGCACATGTGCCAGAAGGACCAGCAACAGCACAAGCAGAGCAGCCCACTTTTACACATATTTTTGACACTGTCCCCTAGTGGCAGTACACAACCACTACAGCATGTATGCAAACCTGTGTGCAGGTTCTGTATTGGTCCAAGGCACAGCCATGCCGGACCCTTTAGCAGGCTAATCTCGCCACTTTAATATTAAGGCTGAACGTCTGGTACGGTGGTGCAAGTTTAACAACATATAAATTAAATTACAAAAAAAAAATCCTTTTTGCCAATTAGACTGTATTGACATGTACTGATAGGATTATACTAGTTACACATCAGTACACTAAACATACTGGTAACAATCGTACTCCTAATTGAACGATAAAAGGCTCTTTGCAGATCTTTGCATCCCCAGCTCTGGTTCCTGTCTGTACATTGTACATCTGAGATGTGTGAACAGATGACATTTGCTAATGGGAGATGCCACTGCCTCCCTCCTGCCTCAAGTCAACTGACGCGGCTGATGAGCGCTGCGCGGCCAATGGGAGCGCAGCGGGGCGGAGAGCGCATTGAGATTGTACTACAGTGTAGTACCGCTGCCAGCAGCAGACGCGTCTCCCGCTCAGTCTGTCACTCTACAGCATCTTCTGGTTAATGGATTACACAGTTTCCCTCCAAGTGCAACATCAGCTGGCGGTGTTCCCGACGCATTTCCATCACGGCTACAGCGTGGAGTTACAGGTACATTTATTTCACACCCGTTACCGGTCCTGTTTCCTTTTCTTTCTTTTTCCTCTTTTTTTTGATACCCACTCACTCCTGTGCACGCGTGCACAGGAGTGAGTGTGACTTTATGCAGATGCGTTACTGCAGGGGACAGGCAAGGTTGTCGTGTTGCATGCTGATATCTTTACAACGAAGGCGCCCGTAAGAAGCAGCGGTGCTGCTGCCTGCGCGCTGCGGCGCACAAAAAGTAAGCAGAACAGCCTGGTTGCTGGAGGTTGTAAAGGTCCTGCATGCTGGAGAGGTGACACCCCCGGCTGATCCTCGAGGGAGTCCCCGGGACAAGCTATAAATAAGACATTTTCAAAAGTAATCTCAGCGTATTAGTCCATTATTCAAGTCAGAGGTTTAACTTGAAATAATTCACATAGTCTGGTACTGTACACACAACGCTGATAAAAGTCCTCCACCCCAGAAGCAAACATCATCTAAGAAAACCCCTGGAGAACGCGTTTCACACTTTTCAATGAGGTTACTTTAGCAGCCTGTGGCTTTTTGTTCCAATACACGACAAACAGTAATGAATATTAAGTGATCACCCCCCCCCACACACACACACACACACACACACGCGCGCACACGCAAATACACAGGCTGCCCCAGGTTGCTGAACATGCAACTTGCTGATTCTTAAGATGACATTTAAGGTGGATAAGAGGGAGCACACCTGTCACAGCCTCGGGGAAGAGTTGCTGAAATTTGACTGACCTAAGTGGTTCACAATATCACACTGTGCACTGATTTAAACAGATGGAGACTTTTTCTTAATTTTTGTTTGCCTGTCAGTGTGATTACATGAATGGAATTGAAGCTGTGTGTGTGTGTGTGTGTGTGTGTCTGTGCCTGTGTGCGTGTGTGTAGTGTCAGTACAGTATCTGAAGTGAAATTACTCCTGTCTGCGAGGTTATGCACTGCAGATGCATTAGTGAACAGGGCTCCAAGGATGAGTTTGTTTTCTGCTTCTTTACTATGTGAGTTGGATTTAAAAAAGAAAAGAAAAGAAAAAAGTAACAAAAGTTTAAATTTGAGAAAGTGAAGCTGCCATCGTTTTTGACTGAAATGACAAAATGATGTCAAATAGATGCTCTGATTGGTTAAAAAATTATTAAAAATATTAAACAAAGCAGTTCCATTTTTCCCCTTAATTTCCTTCAGGTGATATTTGCCTTCTTTTCCCTCGTGTTGTTGAAATAATTCCAAGGATAAAGCTATTTGTCGATTGTTGGGCGGCACAGTGCAGTTACTGGTATTGTAAATTTAAACACTCTGCTCGGTGACTCCCCCCCCCCCCCCCCCTTCCTCCAATTCCTTC
>VUQK01043127.1:25186-49586 GCA_015106715.1 Bujurquina vittata | reverse complement strand
GTTGAGGTGGATCGGGCATCTGAATAGGATGCCTCCTGGCCGTCTCGTGGGTGAGGTGCTCCCATTTGCACAGCTTCTCTAAAGGTATCAATCAGGCTGAGGTCTGAAGTTTGACTCGGCAATTGCAACATCTTGATTCTTTTCTTTTTCAGCCATTTTGCTGTAGCAACCTGGTACTATGGCAAAATGTGCAATAGAATCCATGTGTCCATTTCATGCGTAGCCCCTCGTAGGGGTGAAATGTACTGAATTAGCACAAAGTTGTAGCAACTTGGAATACCAACAGGGTGGCATATTTAATTTCCACCCAACTATGTTCCACCACCCTTCTGTTGATTATTAGCCATTTAAACCATACCACATTACGAATATTATTTAACAGCAAAACAGACGACACGATGGGTGTATGGAACAAAAATTTACATACATATAAGCCATCTAGCTTCCTGGCTTTAAATAAAATATCACACCCTGGTGGCATTGCAAGTTATTGCAAGTTCAAGCAGCATTTCCATTTCACTCCTAGGACAGGCAAAGCATGACATCCACAGGATATCCTAGAGTGGATAGGTAGCTCTATTACAGTACATGCTTTGCCGTGATACCGGGTTTGTTCTAGATTTTTCTGCTGTGCTTGGGATCATTGTCCTTATTGCATGACACAGTTTGGGCCAAGCTTTAGCTGTTGGACAGATGACCTCACATTTAACTCTACAGTAGAATACTTTGGTATACAGAGGATTTCGTGTTCGACTCAATGACTCCACGATGTCAAGGTCCTGCGGTATTAAAGCAAGCCAAATCTTCACCCCTCCACCACTGAAAGTGTGCTCATATGCTGTGTTTGGCTTTCACCAAATGTAGCAGTATAAAAATAGATTCCACATTCACATAATCAGCAGTAGCCCACTTAACACTAGCGGGATATAAACATTGTATTTACGTATGTGGAAATAGTTTAACAGGGGATACTGACGGATATACAAAAGCTCATATTAGTCACACTGTGATTGTAATTGATACCATCTACATCTGTGTACTACTGGCTGTGTGTAATTAAAAACAAATCAGTGTAGATCTGATTAACAAGAGTTACTGCCAATGCTCCTGTAATGTTTTGCTTTTATTTCGTTGTGGCATTGGTCCAGGAGTTCTTCCACTCAGCACAGAAGAAGCTACAGCTTTGTGACTTTTAGATGGCATCGTTTTCAGCCACAGGATTCTTGCCTACGTTGGGTTTTACACTAATATCTGGCCCCAGACAGCAGCTCTGGAGGCCCTCCAAAAATGGTGACCGACAAACTCACTTTATTCCTTATCATTATTCATTGTCAGCAACAGGTCGGCAAAGATAACTATAGTCCCATCCATTTAAACAGTACGATCCTGGCCATTGTACCGTATCGGTGATTGATTATTTCTGCTGTGCTGGCCGTTTAAAACTAATCTGTTTCACTTGCAAAGTCAAGCAAAATGAGGAAAAATGTAGGTGCTGTGGAGAGGACTAAGGCTGAATGTGAATAAATAATGGACCACGAGGAACATAACTTTTTACAATGCAATCATTGCTGGCTGCTCAGCAATGATTGATCAAATGAGCAAAATTGCATTTTTTAAAATTTCATTTGCTATTCATCAATGTTCTGACAAAAGTGGACGATGTAGGTCTGAGAGTAATGCGTTGAAATCTAAAAAGCTGAGTTTTCACAACTTTCACAAAAGTTTTCTTTTTCATCATGATCTGGAAAATCTTTTAACAAGACTCAGACCATCAGAGAAATGGACGGTCCGCAGTGATACCCAGATTTGCATTTTTTTGAAAACTTTAGCAACTGTTCAGATGTGGTCAGGCAACATACTGAAAGATGATAACTGTACACTGGATATGCAGTAAATTGACCAAATAGGCTATTATTACAGTACATTTTAATTTTGATCATAAATGTAACTAAAGCTTTAACGGTACCTGGCTGGTGATTCAAAATCCCTCTCTTTTTTTCCCATTTTCCTCAGATGAAGGCTTCACTCACGAGCCCGTGATGAATGGTATGATTGTACTGGCTGTGAATTCTGCCATTGTGATTGTCATCCATTAACAATGTTTGCAAAGGATTTTGCTTTACTGATTGTAGGTCTTGAAGGTATTTATTGGGGTTGGATGGCCAGTTGTTAGTCCTCTTGTTTGTACAGTAGGTTGGTCCACTTGTGTAAAATTAAGTTTCAGATCAAGATTCTGCGTAGATACAAGTATTGGCCACACTGCAGGGAATCTTAAAAATGTCAAACTAGATCAATACTTTGCTTCATGACAAGGCATTTCAAGTTTCATGCCAGAATTGTTCCTAGTGTAGGTGATAAAAATTTGACTCAGTTATCAGAAGTACTTTACAAGTCTACATACACTCAAACACTGGTTCTCAACAGACCTGGTATCACCAGCTTTAGTTGCACTGCGCTGTGCCAAGTCATGAATACATGCATTTCCACTGCACTGCAGTGCCCCACTGATGTTTCCCCAGTGGTCCTCATGGCCTACTAGAACTAACCTGGCAACATAATAACCAAAACAAAGCTGTTTTTGTGCTTAGCCACACATGTACGGTAACTGTGTTGGTGATTTAACTCAAATCTTTCTAATATAGAGATCAGTTTGACTTTATTGTTCCTGTTACTGATTGCAGAGTGGGGTTTGGGGATTGTCCTGATGTAATTTACTAAAACTCTTGCAATCGCTGTTAAACTACACGAATGTCTTAAAGACAAAAAGGTCTAATTTCCTGCTCCTCACAGAAAACTGAAGTTACTGTATTCAGCCCTAAAAATCTTAGAAACATGGTGTCTAACCAGATACTCCAGTACCGCTGTGAGAATTCTTGGAGTCATTTTTGACCAGGATATGTCCTTCAATACACATGTTAAACAAATATGTAGAACTGATGTCTTGCTTTTGTGCAATAGCTCTTAAATGAGAAACATTCTGTGATGCTGAAAAACTAGTTGATGCATTTATTAGTTCTAGACTGGACAATTGTAATTCATTATTATCAGACTGTCCTAAAAGCTCCCTGAAAAGTCTTCAGCTCACCCAGAAAGTGGCAGCTAGAGTACTGATAGGAACAAGAAAGAGAGAGCATATTTCTCCCATATCGGTTTCTCTTAATTGGCTCCCTGTTAAATCCAGAATTTAATTTAATTTAATTTAATTTAATTTAATTTAATTTAATTTAATTTAATTTAATTTAATTTAATTTAATTTTTTTGTCTTGTCTCTCTCCCCTCAGCCCCAACCTGTTGCAGCAGAGGGCTGTCTCTTCCTGCACTTGATTCTGCCGGATGTTTCTTCCTGTTAAAAGGGAGTTTTTCCTTCCCACTGTTTCCAAGTGCTTGCTCCTAGGGGGTTGTTTGATTGTTGGGGCTTTCTCTGTATTACTGTAGGGTCTTTACCTCACAATATAAAGCACCTTGAGGCCACTGTTGTAAATAAAACTGAATTTAATTAAGTTGCTGCTGGGGTTGGCAGTTTAGCATGCAGGTGTTAAACTCTGTACAACGTCCATGATGCATATTACGTGGCCCAAGCACAAAATATATAACAGTGCCTTCTCATAAGTAGAACTATTGCTGCTGGTTAGAGAGAGAGAGACAGAGAGATTGGACAGTTTCCCACTTCCAGCGCAAAGACGATAACATATATCTTAGTGGGAGAGCCTAACTCTCATACAATGATGAATTATTTAGCCTACAGTAACAGGTGAATAAAAAAATGGAAAGAGATGGGCTCAACAGTACAAATAGTAATTTGTCATAACATTCATCTGGCTCTTTAGGCCAATTGTTCACTGTGTTTATGTGTGTGTTAAATGCCATTTAACGCACATTGTTAAATGGCGAGTGTGCTACAGTCACACTAGGCAAAACAGTGCTTGGAGGCCATGGCATGACCAAATTTATTGCAATGAACTTGGTCTTTTTGCATTGGAAATGGTCTGAGACCACTTGTCGTCAGCTGCAAAGCAACCTTGGTGCATCAAAGTGATGATAAAATGACAATAAGACAAAGGCAGCTATCAGTCTGCTATCAGTTTTTAAATGAATGGTGTAAAGTTGGTAGTTTCATGCAGTCTGTGATAATACAATGATTAATTGTGATCAGTTAAAATCACAGATCTTTTAGTTGTCTATTGTAAATCTGTTACCATCTAAAACTCACATTTACTGCTTACATTTAGAGTTCAGCCCGAACCTCAAAGATTTGAATCAGAAATTTGTGTGTGAAACGCTGGGATTGTGCTGTCTAAGGGCCAGAAGATCACAGCCACCCAGCTCGAAATTACTTGCAAATTATTGCATTTTGAGTTTATTAACATTTTATACGGTGCCTAGCTCTAGCTTTCTAGAATTTGCCATAGTCAACTGTAGTGAGAAATGTGCATACAGAGAGAGAGTTTAAAGAAAATAAAACGCATCATGATTTTACTGTGTTTAAATTAAATTAAATTATTAAATTTAAATTAACAGTAATGGAGTCTGTGAACGCTTTAGCAGTTCTTTGTAGTGCTAGCTCAAACCCACAGCTCTTCAGCCTCTCTATTTCTCATGCTGATGCCCTCAATGTGTGGCACATCTACCATTATTTGTTATACTGCCCGTAGAATGAATGACCAACTTTTAATTCATGGATTTCTACAGCCATCCATGTGTGGTCATCATTCTTCATTAAATAGCTCTGCACCTTACTGGTGAAGCTTACTTTATTTGGGGAATTGAGGGTTATCTACTGCAACAGTCGGCTTCATTATGTTCCAAATTGATTGTTATTTTTTTCTGATGGCATATTAACATAATTTCGCTGGTTTATCTGAAGAAATACAGACTTACTGTATTATCCAATTGAGCACTACCTGAAAGTGACCTCAATATCAATTCAGATTATTTGTTAAATTTGTTAAAAGATTTGATTCTCTTGTGCATTTAGTGTTATTTAAATGTGGCTAGAATTCACTGGGAGGATTGTGCTCTTAGTTTACAATCAGTCAATGATGCTTCCATGTAGGTAATTTCAAATGAGGTGCAGTCAAACATTTCTTCAGTCCATCCATTTAAATTTGGTCATCTCGTTCCAGCCCAGCTGCTCTTGTTAGATCAGATGTCTCAGAACTTTCCAGTAAAAATTCTGCATCTGTGGTTTCACTAGTGGAGGGAGCAGTGAGCGGACAAGCAGGGATGGGCGGGAAGAAGGTGGGTAGTTAAAGGAAGAAATAGTTGGCTGGGACACATGGGAAATTTGGAGCATGAAGTTTGGAGTTTACAGCGCTGGCAAACAACAAGGAAAACAAAAATCCAAAAGAACAACAGTAATGGAGTCTGAATGTTTGTACCACCATGGTTAACGGACAGTCTGGGAGAGAGTGGGTGGTGATAGCGGATTTATAAATACTGCAGCAACATGATTAGGTAATTGTCCCGGTGTGCCAGCCAGAATCCGACAAGAACCAAAGCCCAGCCAAGAGGGAGAAACAGAAAGAAAGAGAGACAGAGAGGAAAAAGAAACAGACAACGTGGAAGATTGGCACTGGAGGCATATAGAGCTTATGATAAAGACATCTGAAGTCATCTATTTTATGAGGAGTTTAAATGGCAATTAACTAACAATGATGTGAAGTTTGTTTTGGGACATTTTTTAGGTTAAAAAATATCTCTAAACCATACACTGCCTTTTATTATACTGCAACAGAAACTTTACTGTTCTAACTCCAGTACAGCAACCAGATCTGATTGTAGCAGCTCAAACAATACTCGTGGTTCCCCAGAAACTGCTCATCACATAGCTAAAAATAGCAGCAGGTCTATTTTTTTCTTGCAATTTTCAATATATCAGAGCCTGTGCAGACTAACTGCTCTACTTCTGAAAGCTGCCAGTATGATCTGAGGCCAAGGATGGAACGGAAGAGTGTCTGACACACGTCTCGTGTTCCCTGGTGTGCAAAAGTAAATCAACTGCATCTTTTCAGTAAACTGACTGAAAAGATGCAAAGGGTGTTTCCTTTTGCATGGATCACTTACACATAAAAGGGCCCCGTTGTCCAAGCTTCATTTAAGGTCATGCTTTCATCTGTTGAGATGCCAGTTGAAGCCAAAGGGCAACATGAAGAACAGAGAACTACAGAGACACCTCTCAGTGGTAAGGACCGAAACAGAAACGTTTTTGAGAAGCTCAGCACAGGAAATTTAAATATGAAGTATCAAAGAAACCACTGGTGGACTGCAAGAAAAGAATTGGTCAAAAACAACTACAGCACCTGAATTCCTCGATTCTGGAGCCATGAAGAATAATCCCCAAAACAAGCAGTCGAGAGAAAGAGTGAATGAAAGCATCTCAATCGAAGGTCTGCAGAAGCAAGGGAACTTCTTAAGAGCAGGAATCCAAAGGCTAGACTAGAAGAAAAGCAAGAAAGGGTCAAAAACATGACAGAAGAATAACCTCTCACCAAACATGAAGCCAAACGTATGGCATAAGATAGGAAGTACTCAGAGAAACAAGGAGTTTATGGAGGGGCCTCTGCGACTGCTTCTGGATCCGGTTTACTTGTCATACTGTAACTGATGAAGGAACAGATAATGGCTGCAGACAGAGTCTCACGCTGGCTAAGTCTTAAAGCTCACTGATTTAAAAGATATAAAGATATTAAACACTGAGTTCTGTCACTGGCACATATACCTATTGAATCAAAGATATTTTATTTGCTTTGACATCAGTTAACTTCCACTGTCGGTCTGAAAAAAAGGACTCGCCATTAAAATCACTCTTTTCATAAGATGGCAAAATGTATGTGCTTATAAATAGAAATAAAAGCTAAAGTGTGACAATCATTCTGCTTTTGTTTGTATTTTGTATGTTAGTTGACGCAGATCATTTAATGGTCTCTGAAACAGCACAAACTATGATTAAGGAAGGCATCAACCAGCACACTGTTTCGAAGTATGCCATCTCAGCCTTTTGTCTCAGCTGCCATATCCATCAGCACAAATACTTTTCAGTGTGTACTTTAAGTTCAGTGATGTAACAGTTTGGGCAATTAATATTAGTCTTGAGCTAACATATTTGATTGCAAGTCAGCTTTATTTTTCTACCTCGTGTAAACCTGACCGTTTTCAGATTCCTGAATGGCAGTCCATGGTTCCCTGGACTTGCAAGCCAAAAAGCAAAAGCACTATTCAAGGTTTTTTATAATTTATAAACTTGTTTAATACTGCTTAAATTAAAGTCTTTTCATCATGAATTATACAAGGTACCCTGTCTCTTAAATTCAATAATGACCAAATGCACTGTAAGAGCGTTTTAGGATCACTGGAGTTCACGGGAATGTTGCCTAGAGCTTTCTTTGTGCCATATTTGAAAAAAAAGAAAAAGAAACATTGTAAAAATGCGCACATTTGGGGCTTGGGGCAGCATTAAAATCACTCAAACTGTGAAATTAGCTATTTAAAAAACACAATTTTAAAACTGTTATTTTGATATAAAAGTAATTTCAGGGAATTTTTCAACATTGGACATTCTAGATGAACCTGATATGTAACAAAAACCCAACACAAACAGATATATAATAATGACTGCCCACATAGTTTTGGGAATTCACTTTGGCAATTTTCGTAAAAGCTTTTGATCCATTCATGAGAATTGTGGTTGCTTTACTGGCAAACAATCCCTTAGTTTGTATTTGTAAAATCTTGTTGCAATTAAAAAAAAAAAAAAAAGCTAGTCCCAGCAAAGTCCAGACTGCAATTAAAATGCTGTGGCAAAACATTAAGAGAGCTGTGCATAAAGGAACACTCACAAACCTCAAGGAACTGAAGACATCTTAAAGAAGAGCAGACCAAAATGCCTCCACAACTATGAGACTGATACTGTCCCGCACACAATAGTTACTTAAAGTTATTAATGCTAAAGGTGGTTTTACAGTGTACTGGATCCTGGGGTGTACTTACTTTTTCACAGGATTGAATCCGAGTCCTTTGAAAAGATTTTCACCACTGTAGCTGATTCTTTATATCTTTTAAATCAGCGACTTTAAGAAGAGTGACACAATCATCCAACAGCAACAGTGTCGTCACAGATGGATGAAAAAATAAAATATATGTGGTGGCTCACAATATACCTTCGCTGAACACTGAAATAAAGTCTCTGTCTGTGTATTACTGGTGTACTTGGTGTGCCACGAATGTGGCAAGACATAGTACATCTACGTAACAGCTAGAAACACACAGTGATACAGTTCAAAGCTGATGTCAGTTAGAGCTTTTTAAATGCCTCCTCTCTCTTTTTTAAAGCGCTCTGCTGTGCGTTACATCTCTCTGACAGTTTAAGGATGGAGGGAACAATCTGGGGCAGCTAGTCACAAAAGATCCTCACAGGAGGAATCTGAAGCCTGTGTGTGGGAAGTGCAGGATTACCCCATGCGAATACAGTGGAATTCTAAATTCAATTAGTTAAAGATGAGACAACACATTTGGTATTTATGTTGCTTTGGTTCTAAGAGATGATTATGCAGTGTAGTCTAAGACTTAGCGATATTATTGCGAACCAGGCAACACTGCAGGGAACACACACCAGTTGTTGCCATCAGCTGGTCTCCAGTGTGATGCTGCATTATTGAGCAGTGCTGGTGTTGAAAGCTGGTTGAATATTGTGTGATGTATTGAGTCAAATCATATGGTTTTAAACCATCATAACCTGCGACTTCTCTGGGCTTCAATGGATGATCCCAACAGCTACTGTATGAGCTGTCATAAAATTTGGTGCCAATATGTTGACACTGATTGAGAAGAAAAAAGACTGTGCCGAGCATAAAATATAGTACTGATATGAGTGCAATAGAGCAGTACTATTGTCTTCTGATGACTCTTTTTTTAACTTATCAGAAGCATCTGATCAAAAGAAAAAAATGGTTAAATAGATATTGGCATTCTCCTTAGTACAGTATGCTTAATAACATATATCTGGAAGCACTACTGTGTCCTACAGAAAGTAATTTAAGATCTAATAATAAAAAGCTGGCAAAGAACTGGACTGGCCCAGTGATCATACCCTTTTACTTTTAGTCGTACACAATCACAGTGCAGCCAAACAAGACATCCTGAATTAGTTCACACGATGGCCAGTGAGTAGAAAATACAATTAGGTACACTGGGATCAAACTTGGAATTTTTATGTTGTGACAGCAGCAGTGCCCGTTGAGCTGATAATCAGAATTTATTATCTGAACTGTCCTTAGCCAGAGGAGCACCTACTGCCAAGGCCAGTGTGAGTCCAGCTCATTTGCATGGGCATTCATCCAGCTTCCCAGCTTTACACTCTCCCTAACGAATTACAACTGACCTTTTATAGCTGCAACATCTGCTGGGCCCTCGCCACTGTGACCTTCTTTTCATCTCTGAACTCTTTCCCTCCCTCTGTTTCATCAGCCTTTTTCTTTTTTTCTGTCCCCAGCCCGGGTTTTCCAGCTCTGAAACAGCTTGCTTCTTGATTTGCTGACGGTTTGTCGTAGTCAAAGACAGTCATTAAACGGGATCGTCTGGCTGTGAGAAACAAGCTGGCTTCCTGCTAATTTTGTGATCGGTGCGAGGTGTTCCATTTTGTTCCCTCTGACTTCTCTGCTGAAGGAGAAACACGGGAGAGAGCGGCAACACAACTTCCGTAATGAGCTCACGGTGCTGTGCTGACAGAGCTTGGCTGTAATGATGTTGACAACAGCTGCTCTGATCAGATATTGATGATTGAATTGTGTAAAGAACGCCCTGTTGGTTTACAAGTGCGATGCCTCCCCTTATCCAATTACGCTGGGTAAAAATTAATATTTTTCTCATTTAGAGGAGAGTCAACCTCTTGCAATTATAGCAGTGTATCTGACAGTAAAATCCATTAGCTTAATGAATTGAACACCAAGGAGAGGCACATGTTAATTTAGTGAGAAGCTGTTGCACTTTGGAGAGCCATATTTAATGCTCAGCAGGACGCTCGCTGCTTTCTCGTGTCTCTGAGTGACAGACGCACTCAGGGACAAGCACTGCTCTCAGGTAAAAGACACGTCTTTTTTCTATTTTTGCCCATCAAACACTTCTCAGTGAGTTAATTTTTAGGAAGCAAATGTACTGTAGATGACCAGCAGGTTTTAATCTGGACCCTGTGGTTCAGACCCAGCACAAGGGGATGCTTGGCTTCTAAGGACCTCTTCAGTTTACTTGGCACCATGTTAGCATTGCCCAGCTCTCTGGGGAAATGAAGTGTTTGTCTCACTAAAAATGCAGTCTTCTTTTCAGATTTAAGAGACTATGAGCAAGTTAACTACCAGAAATCACTTGCACCCATTTTCTGATATACCCCAAAATCCTACAGCAGAAGAACAGTGAGAGACAACTGTAAGAGATGGAAAAGTAAGATTTTCTACTTTTTGGAATCCTTCTTACACTTAGAACCATACATAAAACCATACATAACCATACATAAAACGCGGCTTAAATCTGCGCCCGAGTGCTTCGCCAGCCACTTTGTGGATGTTAAGACGTTTTTTAAGGGAAGGAAGAATTGGGCAAATAAGCCAAATTGAACTCATGCAAATTGCATGGGTACTGTACATCTCTGCCTGAGATACTGAGTTAAAGTAGATCAATCTGATGTTAGAGCAAACAGAAGACATAAGAGGTGAAAAGTTTCAGAGAAAAGGAGAACAGAATGGAAAAGCCTGTTCAAGGTGTTACAATATTCAAATATGTGGTGGTTCCTCTTACGATTAGATGGATCTTTTTGCTATTTTAGCTTCAACATGTTTCCTGATTATCAATTATTCTGTCAATACAGTATTATCATAGCTAGTTGTATTGATGACCAAAACCATTAAAAACAATCAACTCTTCAAGAAAATTTCTTGTCCTTTTTTTTTTAGTCTAATTTATTAAGCACTGCTGAGCTTTCCACAATAGAATCACCTCACGTCATTTCTGAGCTTATATGCAGACAAAACTTATGGTCAGAGCTCACATCCGAACAACAGATGCAGCCAATGCTTTTTTATCTGTAGCATTTTTGTGCACTATGGAGAGACATAATAGAAAAGTAAACAACTATTCACTTATTTATCTGTTTATTCCACATTGTAGGGTCATGGCCATTCAGTCCCAAACTAAGATGAACATGAAAACTTTAAAAATGACAGAATTAGAGCTGACTCCATCTTCTAGCTGCAGAAAATGAAGTCTGAGATAAGAGCTGTTTTCGTTCCCAGGCTGCTGCTGAAGTTACCTCTGATGCCTCTGTTTCTTAACAGAATTTGGACCGATTAATTATTCATTTTGCACATCTGTGCAGCCTTGCTAAAACAGTCAGTGGGTCCAACACTGGCAAAGGCTGATAAAGCTCTCAAAGATGCTTATTTATGTTGTTTGCACTTTAGAATCGGAACTTGAAGTGACGCTGCTCTCGACTGATTACGAGGCTGAGGAGAAGAGTGGCGGTGCTGATTTATTCATGTTTCTTTTCTTCTCAGCTGTTTATCTGCAGATACCTCCACCCCTGACATGTTTCACCCTTGTTCCCTCAGTCTGACCATATCGTCTTGGCTGCCAAAGAGCAGAAGGGCAGCGGTCCACAGGCAGAGTACTTTGTGTTATAAGTAACAGCCAAGGTCATGCCAGGTCCTGGGAAAGTGACTCTACATGCTAAAAATCGAAGAAAGTTATAAACTGGTTACAGATCGTCCAATCCATCAGAATCATCTTCCTCCACGCTTATCTCTGCATCTTTTATATATGACAGTTGCATTGCAAAAACAAGCACAAAATGAGGACATCAAACTCATGATAGTGGAGAAACTGCTCTCTTGAGGAACGTGCAAGATTGCTTTTTTTCTTCTTCTAAAATATGTTCATACTCAGACAATCAAATGGTTGCTCTGACACTGAAAACTTTATTCGGCCTAATCTTTTTCCTCAGAGATAATAGATCAGATCAGGAATCAATATCGTAATAAACAGGTTAAGCAACATGCAGGTCCAGATTGGTAAGAATATATATATATTTTTTATCAATATCTATCCTCCTACCAGATCCAAAAAGCACCACCAAATTTCTGTCTTCTCTCTTTTGCTGAATCAAACAATGTAATGCTTTGTGTTCTAAATATGACCTATTACCAGTAGAAAGTGAATTTAGCCACTTGTTTGTTTTTGGGGTTTTTTTAGCATGGTGAACTAAAATTGAGTAAAAACAAAGCAAAAGAAAAACTTTGAATTTAAAGCCCTGCAGTTTTTAATATATTTCTGTTAATGTAAGATACAAGTTCAAATTAAAATAACCCTTATGACATCAGAGACATTATCACAAGCTAAGCGGTACTCTGTCGATATTTAATAGTAAACTTACAGTATGGAGAGCTTGTATGTAAAAAGCTGAGGTAGCCTCCAGGTCTGAAACCTTAATGCTAGCAGGGCTCAATCGTCTGGCTCCAAAAAAGTCTGAATTTCGTGAAGACTTTGGGAAAATGAACTTAGTGCTGAGTTGTGACCTCAGTCTTTTTGTGTGCTCTCAGTTGCTGGTTGCAAGTATTCTTTGGTTCAACATGATGCTCATTTTGTAAATTGTTATGCCATTAGTAAAAATAAACGAGGAAACTGTGTATTATTTAAGGTATGCCCCGTTGTGATTGATAAGTTGATGGTTCATGTGAATATGCAGTGTCATCAGTTTGTATGCCAGATTTTTCCGAACTGGCTGATCTCTAATGACTCCTTTCCCTTGGCATCAGGATTCCTCCAGCTCTCCTCCAGCCAAGATTCATCTTGGTATTGAGCGACAGCCTTGAGCCGAACTTGTAAGACCAAGGAGATAACAGCAGACATTACTAGGAAACAGCAGAGAAGCTTCTGTCCTCTCAGGATAAATGGGGCCCAGGACCTGTCATGGTCCTGCCACATTACACTTTGATGAAGAAAGCCCATCAACGCCTATACTACCTCAGATGATTAAAGGACTTCAAACTCCTGCCTAGGGTGCTGAGGAACTTCTGCTTGACCCTCAAGCCATCAGACTGCTGAATAATGCTCCACCCCACCCAGTACCTACCCACCACCCAACTACTCAATACTCCCCTTAGACTACAGTTGGACTGCTAATTAATTATGTTTACTAGCTTTTGTAAAAAAACAAAAAACAAAAAAAAACCAACAACAACTACATTTTTAAGATTCATTAAAACTCATTAAAACTTGAAGCAGTTTTCCTGCTTTTGCTAAAAGCTCTGTGCGTGTGATGATTTTGTGATTATCAGTTGCATGAGAATTAAGACAAAACTATAGCAAACAAAAGTCTGAGTTACCTTGTGCTGGTTGTTTTTACTTTTTTTTTGGGAAACATGTTGAAACCAGTTTGAGATAAGTTGCTTTTATACCCGCAGGATGGTTCTCCTTTGTCCTACGGCTCCAAATTAAGACATGCCTTTGTAAATGAGGATGAGTTAAGCCTCACTGCTTTCAAATATGGGCTCAGCTGTGAAAATAAGAGGCTTTTGCTGCCATGTCACCTAGAATCTCTTTTTTTTTCCTTCAACACCCAGCCTCGAAGTTCACTTGGATACTTTAATAAATTTCCAGGAACTGCTTGTCTCTGATCTGTTGTTCTGTTGTTCTATATCAAATAACATTATAGCTTCATGTCTTAAGTGGGATATTTTGTATGTGTTTTTCTGACTCATTGCTTGCAGTAGCTGCTCAGAATCTGTCACTAAGCTAATGAAATATTGATTGACTGTGCAAAAATATGAGAAGAGTTTATTGTTTACGTGCTCCATTACATCTTGGTTGGTTTGTCACAGCTCCCCACAGACCTACAAAACCAGGCTGCATGATAGTTGCAATGAAAATCAGATGGCTTTCTTTGTATGTGTGCATGAATATTCCTTACATTTTATGGACATAACGTGTCATTTTTGTGATAACTGTTGGTCAAAGAGGTCCAGTGTGATTCAGACTTGCAGCTTAAATAAAATAACAGGTTTCCCCCTAACTTCTTTTGACTCAGTCTTATAAAATGGGCATTTTTTACATTTTGTCAATAAAGCTGCTATTTATTTTGCTTTCATTTCTAACTTAAGTCAGTCTGCATTATGTGCTCGTTTCTCGGGAAACACCTGCCAGCGAGTGAGCGCCAGTCAGTAACTGCATTTTTCTCTTTCTCCAGATGAAGTCAACAGAGGTGGACCAAGGGCTTTTCACAGACAGCTACTGCAAAGTGTGCAGCGCTCAGCTCATCTCCGAGTCCCAGCGGGTCGCCCATTATGAGGTGAGAGTCACATGACCCCGATACACTATACTACTTTTTGGGAGCTAATGACAGGCTTTGTGCTGTTTAGGCACTGCCTCCAGAGACTCTGGGAGAATCTTTACACCTGAGCCCTGCAGCGTACACACTGTCAGACACCTGAGTTCACCCAGTTGATTTTTTTCTTCATTTTGTCTCAGCAGATTGCAAACCTAGAAATACAGATGTAACTTAAGGGGAAGCTGAACTATTAGAGTCCCCACAGCTCATACTTTAAGTGGTGTTCATGCCCAGTGCCTAACATTTACCCCCGAGAGATCACTGTTGTATTCATTTTGACAGCACAATTGCAGTAAACAGGAAATCATTACTGAAAAGCTACAGAGCATTTTAAATTTAAAGGCATTAGGCTTTAATGTCTCACTTTGTAGTTCAACATGACAAAGTGACATAGTAACTAATCTAGCAGCCTTGCAGCCTTGTGAGCAGCCGGTAATAATGATGATGATGATAATAATAATGATTATAATAAAACCTACTAGTCATACTTACACAGGAATGGTAGGCAGAACCCTGTCTATGAACAAGGCCACATTTTGAAAAACAG
Organism: Bujurquina vittata; assembly: GCA_015106715.1. Taxonomy (NCBI): domain Eukaryota; kingdom Metazoa; phylum Chordata; class Actinopteri; order Cichliformes; family Cichlidae; genus Bujurquina; species Bujurquina vittata. The sequence continues at coordinate 34,671 of VUQK01043127.1, read as the reverse complement.
CTGTGTAATATTAGCAATCTGTTTGGTGGCTGTTTAATTTGAGATGCACTGAGTTGCTTTTCAATGTGCTCTTCACTTCTAGCATCCAGTGTTGTTCAGTGACGCGCTGTATATGACACACAAAGTTAGCCTACATGTACTTTCCCCTGCCTCCTGCCAAGGAGGTTATGTTTTCGGTAGCGTTTGCATGCATGTGTGTTATTCTGTCTGCAAACACGATAGGTTGAAAAGTTTTGAATGAAATTTGGTCAGTTGGAAAGTTGATATCCTCAAATCATATTTAGACAGAGACTGAACATGAACTGAAGCTCACTGTTCTGCTGATATGCCAGCCACCATATGCTTTCCACATGATTTTTAAGGGGCATCTTACAAAATTAAAACCTAAACAAATAAATCTGCATCTGTAGTATGTAAACAAACGTGTATTTTTTCATTTAGTTTGACATGCTGAAAACTATTCTGGTGACCCTGATCAGTCAGCTCAGGGTCAAATTGAGGAAGACACCTCATTGGTTTCTTCCTGCCTGAGCATCAGGCAGTGGACCTCTATCTCTCTGCAGATGCTGCCTTTCACTCAATGTCACATTGAGTTTCAAGACCAGTGAGTCTGACTGCTGGCCTGCCGCTGCTGGACATCTGCAGTAACAGGAGCTGAACTGACTCATAAGAACAATACGGTCCAGGCAATATTAGCAAAGGTTGGATGGTTTTTGTTCCATGACAGGCTGGAAGAAAACAGAGACCTTGAGTCAGTTAAGCATGTTATTGATTTCCTGTTGTTGTCCCTGATGCTGCTGAGGTGAAATCTCAACAATGAGAAATAAGTGTTTATTAAATTTCCTTAACAGTGTCACTTTATCAGAAGTTTGCTTTGTCCTAAGCTTGCATTGTTTGACTTTGAGTCAACTTTTCTTTTGCAACTCTTAACAAGTCAGACTCTGTTTCCTGCAGGGCATAGTGCTCGCTGCGCTGCTGCTGCTGGAGTGGAGTGCTATTTAAAGTAGCCTTAACTGTCTGTGGGTAACAGGAGAACTATTGTGTTCTTCAGGCTGTTGTAGGAGACAGGAAGTGGCTGTACCAATCCAAATCAAATATTAATTTTGTTATTGTGTGGTGAATGCAGAATACAGCACTTGGCCTGTTGCCTCCTGGAGATGGAGCGTATTTGGATTCTCTTTTAGCACAGTTAGGGCCTAATGCATTGTGACATGTTTGGGTTATGGTGACGACATTAAGAAAAAAAAAGAGCATGCAAAGTAAATTTTTGAATAGGGATGGGGGTTTTGCATTTAGGAATGTGAGATGTTTGTTTTGTGAATTTGTCTGTCTTGATTCGTCCCGTGCTGCGTCTGAAGATTTACAGTCACACTGGATAACCTGTCCCTGACTTGCATCTCAAACTCATAACGTCTTGCATGAAAAATATGACCTTATAATTGTAGTGAATCAGAATAATGGTTATTAATAATGAAAAGTACATTTGCCAAACAAAGAAGGAAGCCAGGAGATTGTACAGATGGAAGATAAAGATCTGTGCCTCAGATGAAGTGTACAGTTGCAGTGCCTCAAAAGCTACTTTTGACGGGGGTGAACACGAGGGTTTTGAAGCTATTTGCAACAAATAATACATTCAGAGGGTTATGTCGTTATAGTCATTCCAGCCACCCAGCTCTTTGGCTTCAAGCCTCTGACTTTACCGCAATAATAATTTCCTCCCTTGGCCTCAAGTCCCTACAGGTGGATTCTGGGGTGGATGTGTCCTAAGGCATATTGTACTAGAGGCACTAGCAACAGCAGCAATGGAAGGAAGTGTGGACATAGCTTTCAAGCAAATGGCATGCCTTCCAACTACGCAGACTTCACGTTCCACTCTGATAAAAATGGGAGAGATCAGAGGTAATAGGAAGTAGGCATGTAAAGGACTTTCAGGGCAGGAATAAATGATTAAATAAGTAACTGAAAAAGAATTAATAGTTAAAACTTCCTTGAGTGTAGTAAGGACTTTTTCATCAAATGGTGAACTTTTTCTATATTCCCCCTTCAGATGAAACCTTTTTGACAGACTGGTCATCTAACTCACTAATATGATGATCTCTGATCTATTCAGTGTCCCTTTGAATTTTTAAACTCCAAAGTTAAATCAGTCTTTGGGGTGACAGCAGAGTTTTAATTGATCTTTAAACCTCCTTTTCAAATACATCAAAGCCAATGCTCCCCTGCAGAGTGGATCAGAGTGGCCTTTGGTTCTTAGTTCAAAGACATGAGTGTGGCTCATGTTAATTTATGCATCTGTCTCTTTGCATGTTTTCTGATTTGGGCCTGTGCTGCAGCCTCTCTTGACAAGCTGCCCTCTTGCAAAGCACTGCTGTAGAGCCTCTTTTAAACTACCTTTTAATGTGTGTTCCCTGTTAATGTTGAGTAACTATTTTGAAAGAAATATATTAAAATTCTTTAAATATCTGATTGCACAATGATGAATATATGATGTGAGGAGCTGCGTATTTCCGTACATTCTAAGGCACTTTTTTTTTCTGGCACCACAATGATCAGAGCAACCAGACATTTAGTATCATGACTATAAAATCACTTTGCACATATGTGCATCACTGTTGGCACCACAAGACAAGAAGTTCAATAGTGCACAGGTTGAAGGTTCATTTTAATTACTGGGGAATTGCACAGCAATAACAGAATAAATATGAAAGCATTAGTCATTTTTTTAAGCCTGAAATTGAAGATGTGGTAAAATAAGCCTGAATGAACAAGTTTAATCAAGCAGGGAGTTAGTTCAGGCGGGCCTCAAAGTCAAGCTCACATGAATGCTTAGCTGATATCTTTCTACACATCCAACAGGCAAACCTCATATGGATGTGTTATATAAGCTGCTTCAGTCTGCCCACAGTTGGCGCTCATCTGCAAGTCACTTTGCAACCCACCTCCACACCAGCTTCTCCTATTTTTTTCAGTATGTAGTTAACTGACATGCATATATTTGAATTCATTAAAGCTAAGTAGCCAAGTGAAGGTGATCACACATATTTGTTGCCAAATGTGTAGCTTTTTATTTGGCATGCGGCAATTCATCACCTCCCTTGTGTAATACCTTAATTAATTGGCATGTAATGGACATGAGGCTGCTCTATAATAACCTCACACTCTAGTCACTGATTCCTCAGTTTGGATGAAGCAGGTGTACATTTTTTTGCCTTGGTTCGGTGCATTATTAAATCATGATCCTTCATTTCAACAGTGAATTAATCATAAAGTTAATTAAGGATGTTCAACTTCAGATGTTTTTCCAAATATGGTTCAAGCTCATTTATCCTTTGCAGCTTTTGGTATACCAGAATCCACTGCCTTCATTATATTTTTTACTGAGCCACATGCTTTTGTGTATTTTGGATCTTTATTGTACAAATGGCAGAAATATTATATATAATATATTATATATAATATATACTCACCGGACATTTTATTATCTACTCCTTGGTAGTACCAGCTCGGAGTCTCCTTTCAACAAGGTGGGACATGTGCCTCATAGATTTTGGTCCATATTAACATGACAGCAACAGGGAGATGCTGCAGATTTTTCAGTTACACATCCATGATGGGACATTTCCATTCCACCACATCTCAAAGGTTTTATTATATTGAGATCTGTTGATTGTGGCTGCCATGTGAGTACAGTGCATTCACTGTCATGTTCAAAAAACAGTTTGAGATGACCTGAGCTTTGTGGCATCCTGGTGGAAGCAACCGTCAGGAGATGGATGCACTGTAGTCATAAAGGGATGGAATATCTGTGGTAGGCTGAAACCATGATTAGTTGGTGCTAAGAGGCCTAGTGTGTACCAAGAGAGAATTGTAGCTTAACTTTCTTAGAAGTGGGACCTGGTGTGGTCTTGGTGTCCACCATCTCCTGAGGGAAATGTTTGACTACTTAGGTAAATGCCTCACTATGTTTATCTAGTTGATATTGTCTGTCTGCAGTTTGGTGAAGAGCTTTTACATTACAGTGTTTACAGCGGATCTGAAAACTGCTGGTAGTATACTTGGAATTGAGGTTAATCTGATTAGTTTTGCAGTAATTCAGTGTAGGTTTATAAGTAGGAGAACCATGGACATGAGTTCCACTGTTATGTAATTATTTAGTTCAGCTTTAGATAGAAATCAAATGTGGAACTTCCACTTATCCAGGAAAACGTGGTTTCAAGGATTTGAGCTTTCAGTCATATAGAAGTCCTGGAAAACCACCAGATGTAAAATTGTGTATTTCTGCAGCATAAACCAAACATGCCACAGCAGACTACCTTTCACACAGTTTTATCTAAGGCACTGTGCATTTCAGCCACTTCAGCCTGAATAATCTCATTGCACACATCCAGGGACAATGCCTGTCAAATGCTATTTGTCAGCATCGGAGAGTCATTTTTGCAAAATGCCACTATACTAATCCAACGGCTGCAGCATGTTTGACTTTTCTGTGCAAGATGTATCAACCTCACATTTTGTATTTTCACTGCACTAAAATGTGATTCTCCTCACAATACAAAACATGATCATTTTGCTGGGGACTTTGGAGAAGAGCTGCACGGGGGACGCTCAAATTTAGAGGGGCTCGCTGTTTGCTGCTTGTGTTGTTCTGTTCACTGCTGTGCTCTTTGTGCACTACATGTCCTAACTAATTGGTTTTCATTATCTCGGATACATTGCAAAATTAGTTTGCCTTTGAACATTTTATGCTATTTGGTTTATGCTGTTGACCGTAGAGCAAATGTCTCAGTTGGAGAGGAGGAGAATGATTTAGGAGTCTAACTATACAGTGTAAGCTTACAGTACATCATCAAATATAAGGTATCTGTGTGTTAGGTTAGGTTGGATTAGGTTCTGTGTTTTAAGCTTGTGATAATATTTAGTATCTCTTGAGGTTGAAAAGAAACAATGATGGTAAAATAGCCCATGGAGTTAATCTAGTGGTGGATAGTGACTTTTAGAGAAAGGAATTTATGAGTTTGCACCACTTGCCTTTCCTGTGCTTAAAGTCTTTCTTGCTTCTTGTTTCACTGAGCTTGTTGGCTTGTTTTGTGTTCTTATAACTGTTTAGTTGATCTGACACTAAATATACACACTGAACATACAATATAGAGGAAAAATACAGTATCAGCCAGCACAAGAATATTCACAATGTGCATGCTCAAACTATCAAAAAAAAAAAATGCCACCTCTGATACAGGAAATGGTTGCTGTTCACGCTAGCTTGAGGGTGAGGGTGTTTATTGGACAGAACATTGCTCTGAGATTTACAGTAAGATAGCTTTCACTTTTGTGTTGTTCTAGTTAATTAGATTTTATTGATTTGACAGGTCAAGCACTGATCGCTGGCTAAATCTGCTTGTTAGAATGTTGTTGGCTAAATCTGACAAGATGAGATCCACAGCAGTTCAGTGGCTGGGGAGAGGGAAGTCTCTGCTTCTCTGCTTAGGCTTCTGCCCTGGTTAAATGGCAGAAAACGGATGGATGGATATTTTCATGCAATTTGTTAGCTCTTAGGGTTCCTCCAACTGCCAAATCCCAATATATTCCCTGGGGATCAAAAGTTGAAAGGGTTATTTTTATGACAAATGTGGGCAAGTAGTTTCAGTTTTTATTTTTTGTTGAAGACAATTTGGAAAGATTTACCAAGATATGAACACAAACAAGGCTGCTGGCAACATATTACAATTTTAATGCAACATTGATCCTACGTGTCTCTCCCTCTTTCTCTCCCCTGCATGCAAGCCACTGTCTCATCTGTGCGGTTAGTGTTTTGTCTGCTGTATTCGCACATTCAGCACTCCAGTCAGGCTGCTGAATATGTCTGAAGCTTTAGATGTCTAGAGGAGACCACAGGGCCTAATAACTGTGACTGGCTCAGACGATATCATCTGCCCAGAGGGATGCCTGCATTGCTGTCTCATCCTGGGCTGTCCCGAATTTCCAACACTTGCATGTCTTTTGTAATTTTCATACCGTGAAGCCTGCATGTGTCATTCAGGGTGAATGTGCAACAAGACGTTTGCACAGAGGTGGCCTTTCATTTTAAGAGTGGTTCATATGCACTTTATTAGGTACAACTGTCTTTGTTAACACTAATCAGTCAATCATATGACAACAGCTCAGGCATGTAGACACCCTGTGTGGCATCCAGACGGTATGTCCAGAATTTGGCATCAACAACATGAAGGCATGGCTCCATCCTGCCTTGTAGCTACAGTTTACGCTGCTGCTGGTGGTGTAATGGTGTGGCCGTGTGGAAGATATTTTCTTGGCACACGTTGGGCCTCTTAGTACCAACTGAGCATTATTTAAACCAGAGATATTGTTACTGACTATGTCCATCCCTTTATGACCATAATGTGCCCATCTTCCAATGGCTGCTTCCAGCAGAATTATGTTGCAAATCTCAAATCATCTCAAACTGATTTCTTGAATGTGATAATAAATTTAATGTACTCTAGTAGCCTTCACAGTCACAGTAGTGATGGTGCGGTGGTGGACTGGGAAATTCACATCATGGATGTTCAGCCAACAAATCTGAAGCAACTGTGTGATGCTATCATGTCAATACAGGCCAAAATATATGAGGAATGTGTCCTGCAACTTGTTGACAAAGAATTCAATCCAATCCAATCTGGTACAGCCAACATTGGTTTTTCTGGTGAGTGTAGTATATCATTAAGAAACAACTTTACTTTCAGATGGTTGAAAGATTATATCAAATACTGTATAAATAGTTATGTTTTAAGACATTTATTTATGGTGTCAGATATTTCTGGAAAATCATTTCCTTGTCAAAATGCAAATAATAATAATAATGCCTTATTCTTATATAGCATTTTTCAAGATACCCAAAGCCGCTTTACAATTTCAAACACCATTCATTCACAACTCAGTCACACTTGGTGGCCGTAAGCTACTAATGCAGCCACAGCCGCCCTGGGGTAGTTTGACGAAGACGTGGCTGACAATTCGCGCCTACGACCACCACCAAACACCAACCACACAACCCCATTCACACTTAAGCAATGTGGGTTAAGTGTTTTTCCCATGTGCACAATAACAATGGGGGACTCGAACCAGCGATCCTCTGGTTGCATGGTGAGCAATCAATCCTTGAAATTTTAAGTGCAATACACATGTTCAGTTGCTTTGTGGATGAAACCTATTGCCATTTTTCATAGTTTTCTGGTGATTTGAACAATGTGGGAGACAGCACACTTACAGTGGGTACCCGATGCATTGGTTACTATGTAGAAGCAAACAAGCGGAAATATGCACATGCAGCCTGTGCATCAATACATGAAAGTCTGTGTTTGCACATACATATTTATGTATTGCTGCTACCACATTGTACAGTATAGAAGTTCAGCTGTTATGTAAAATGGTTCTGTAATGATTTTATGCATTTTGGTGCAATTTTAAATTCATTGTTCCCTCAAAGACTGCAAGACATTCAGGTCACAAAGTAGCCCCAAACCACTGATGCTCCCTCCACCGTGCTTTATAGCTGGGATGAGGTTTTGGGCTTGGTGTACAGTGCATTTTTTCACAAAACATATGATACACTTTTGTTTCATTCATCCATAGAAATGTATCCCAGAAGAGTGTGGTGGAATGTCTAGTTGGTCTTTCATACTCTTGAGCCTGTTGCCTTGTACTCAGTGCTCATTTATAAGACCTCTTTTGATTAGATTTTGCACAGTTATGATGTAATCACATAGAAAAAAATCATTGAAATACTTGCCAACATACTCAAAACCACCATTGTTCTTGCTCATGGGTGTCCAGGACTACATTTTGCCACGACATAGATTCACACATGCTCACAGTAAGACATAGAGAGACAAAAAACAATACTGCCCATGCTGTCCTGCTGTTATATATTCTCACACTTTAAGTTTTGCCTTATAATAGAGATCTTATCTAAGTCTTTTATTTTTTAATTCTTCCAAGATGAGTCGAGAATGCTTAAAATCAACATTTCAGAAATCCTGAGCAGTTACACCTCCTTTCACTAACAGTCTTATCGCTAAACTGTAGCATGTGGGTGTATAGGAGAGTGTGTCAGCTATTGACGAGCTAATCTGCATTTTCCATGCCTGCTCAGTTTGACCTCCACAGATATTGATTTTTTGAGGGAGAGGATTAGTAAATCACTGTAGCTCAGTGTGAGTACTAGTTGTTGCTTTCACTCTAAAGAGACACAAAGGAAGGATCGCTACCAGCTGCTATAGTATCATGTTTGACAATATGCATTCTTGGAAACGCTTGTAGAGGAGGTAACTACCACCGAGGGGGTTTATTAGTATTTTTGCCAGTGCTTTTATCTTTGGTTGTGTGTGGACAGATTTTGATGCAGTTGTGTGAGATGGAATCACAAAGACTTGCTATCACTTTTTACTTATGCATTCTGTGCACCTCACACACTAGCAGTTTCTGTCCAGCCCAGGCCCTGGCTGCAGCCTGTCGTGAGTTTTATGTGTTTGCCAGATAAAGAAAGAAACTAATTTCTGTGATCCCTCCATAATTACTTCCCATGCATCATTAGCCCAGAGTTGAGGTCTTCTGATAGTTGCAGCAGGTCCGTCAGAGTTTATAGATGCTCTTGTCTCCATCTGGAAGAGTGATGTGCACACTGCACCCATCCGTCATATCCTGTCATTTTCCCAGGCTTTGGAAGTTAATGGCATGGAAATATTAGCCATTTCTAGTGCTGACAGAAACTAATCTACAGTAGTGAAATGAGACTGAAAAGTGCTGTTTCACTCGATCTGAGGTGTGATCACTGGTAAACATAATCAACAGTAAAGCTACTTTACTTCATTATCAGTCTTTGTTATTAAATTAAAAAGTAAAAGACAATTGTAAGCTCCCCAGGAATCTGTCTTCATGCCATGTGATTATAACACAAACAAGAAGGAGATTAAAAATGCTTCCAAACATGTTGGCACAATGAAAAGTGGCCCAAAGCTTCCCGTGTAAGCAAAAACACTAATGCAGCAGCGTTTACACAGTTTAATTATGAGCCTGTCTCACTGGGAAACAGAGGAGTGAAGGAGTGGTTATTAATAGAAATAGTCCTGTGAGATCAGTTGTTAGCCCGTCCTTTAAAACACACACACACACACACACAGAGAGAGAGAGAGAGAGAGAGAGAGAGGTAGGTGAAACAGTCCTTTCGGCTCTTGAAAGATGATTAAACGAGTTCAAAACAGCCTAGAATCTTCCTGACAGGGAGGCGATTAGCCCGTGAAGCGCGTCAAATTAAAAGAGCGCAAGATGCATATTCCGCTCGCACTTAGATTGAATTCTTTCACAGTTTTGCTGTGACTCAGTTCATAATTCCAAGCAGGATTTCCAATACCCCCCCCCCCCCCACACACACACAACCACACCCTGTTTCCCCCCCCCGTGACGCCAAAATCAAAAACAACAACCCCAGT
>VUQK01043122.1:5206-16759 GCA_015106715.1 Bujurquina vittata | reverse complement strand
TTTCATTCAATATTGATAAAGATGTCTGACATAAGAAATACAGGGGTGAGACAAGTGGGAAGAGCCACCTCTAGGGACAAACGGAGACTACAGCGCATTGTGCACTCTGCTGAGAAGGTTATTGGCTGTAACCTCCCATCTCTCCAGGACTTGTACACCTCCAGGACACTGGGGCGTGCAGGTCAGATCACAGCCGACCACTCTCACACTGGACACAGACTTTTTGACCTTCTCCCCTCAGGCAAGAGGCTGCGGTCCATTCGGACCAGAACCTCCCGCCATAAGAACAGTTTCATCCCCTCTGCTGTTGGTCTCATGACCAATAACCCTAAGACTGTTATCACTACCCTCCACAAACACTGACGATCCTATGTTTATGCACCTGTCTGTTGCACTGATCACTGCACTGTTTATGTACATATTGATATAACTTATTGCAATTTATCTCTCTATTGTATATTTGTAATATTGTGATATAGTATTTATAGTTATATAGTTACATTGTTTTTTATGTAAGCACCAAGTACCGCATCAATTTCCTAATGTTGTGAACCTCTCACACATATGGCAATAAACCTTTCTGATTCTGATTCTTAGGGTTATGGTTCTTGTGCTCTGCAGCTGTACTCTTCAAGACAGATCTATCCTCCAGATTTGAAGCCAATGTGTAGCACGGTTACTGAGATACTGAGACCAAAAGGAGATACAGATTCAGGAGCCGCGTGACCATCCACCACCTCCTGCAAATGATGACATCAAGCTGCATGCCAGGAAGGACACAGACACTGAATCACTGGTCCACCTCGCCAGGATCTAGATTGAGGACACCAGGATGCCTTTTGGACTTGATAAGTATGACCAAATGGTGGGAAAGAAAATATAACCAGCTGGCTGGGATAGTGTACCAGCACATCTATACTGCATATGCATTCTTCAAGGCCAAGTCAGTCAATCTCAGCCCAGTAGAGGTGCTTTTCAGTTACTGAAGATAAAATTGAAGGCAGAGTGACCCATAAACAAGCAACACCTGAAGGTTACTACAAAAAATGCCTGGTAGAGAATTTCAAGGGGGAAAAGCAGCATTTAGCGATGTCAGAGAGTTCTAAACTTAATTAAGTCACTGACTGTAAACTGTTTTCATCCAAGCATTAGAAACAATAGTAATATTTAAATTTTGCTAATTTGTGTACCCTGCCTCTCGCCCTATGTCAGCTGGGATAGGCTCAAGCCCCCCCACGGCCCTGAAAAAGGATAAGCGGAAGCGATTGGATGGATGGATGGATAATTTGTCCAACTCATTTTGAGTCTGTGAAAATGGAGGACTATGTATAAAAATGGCAATAATTCCTCAACAGTTAATGCAATACTTTCGTAAAGCCCTTGAATTAAAGCTAAAATTCTGCACTCAATGATATCTTAACTTCCGCTGTGGTGGTGGTGTACATAGGCAATATTAGAAAATCTTGTGTCATTGTCAAAATACTTAAAAACCTGTGTGTGTCTGTGCGTGTGTGCGTGTGTGTGTTGCCTACCTCCTTTAACTGAAACTGGCTTAGGACAGATGTGGGGTGAAAGTGAACCTTCTTCTCCCTGTTAGTGGAAAGCAGGGAGGACTCCTGGTTGAAATTGACCATGTTTGGGTACATGCCAGCCACCAGGGCTGCCTTCACCACGGCCCAGTTCTCCGAGTTCAAATTCACATCACGGATGTCACAGCCCCCACGGGCCCGCACAAAACCTGAGGAAAGAAAAGACAATTTTGTTTGCTGAGGGAACAAAATTCCTTAACCTCAAATACAACTCATATTCAATTTTAAGCCAGACCAAAAATTCCCTCACAAGTGCCTACACTGAATTTTGAACTACAGATTAATTTAGACTGTTTAAAAAGCCTGACATCAGTAAATGGATGCTTAATCCTTAATCAATGTAACCATTTGCCACCAGTTCTCACTGCTACATAAAACAAATCCTCATAACTACTATAAATAATTATCAGCATTAATTCAATATTACTTGACACTCAAAACACAAAACATAAACAATTCTTATTGAAAGCATATGTGTGCATTTGTGTCACATCCTGTGTCAAAGCAACCGATTTAATTTTTAATATTTTTTCATTGTTTCAAAGATGAGCAGGTGAATCTCTCTGCCTGTGAACTCAGTCAACACTGTCTCATAAAGAATACACACAGACAACTTAGAAAAAATTGACCTAAAGAATGCGAGGCTTAAAACTGTTAAATTACAACGATCAGAGTTAAATGGATACTTTGCAGACTTTTACCTATGTAGGAAAAATAGCTAATTTAGTTATTATATATGCTTCTAGGTGGCTTAATTTGTTTTTTAATACAGTGATTTTTTTACCATATTATGATTTTCTAGGAATAAACTATCAGCAAAATACTTGGCAACTCAAACTTTTAAAAAACATGCAGTGGAACACAAAATATTTACCTCCAAGAAGCAATGCATTATAAATAAAAGCTGACGTAGCATACATAGAAGATATGTAGGTGTGTATGTCTGTAAAATTGTGCTATTCAATTAAATAGTCAGTAAATTACAATATTTTCTTCCTCCCGAGAAATGATCCCTATAAAGATCATAAAGATACATTTAATAGTTCATGTGAATTACAGTGTTCATAGAACTGTAATTAAGTTTAATTCAAGCTTTTTTCATTGATATTGTGTGTCTAAAATAAAATAAAAGAAGTCTGTACATGCTGGTGATTCAATGATTTTTTTCCCCCTTTTTTTTCTTCCTTCTCCTCTACTTCCATCTCCATTTATTTGTAAGCCTTCCCTCTATGGCTCTCTATTCCCCTTTCCTTTTTTTTCCCCTCCTCTCATCTTTGGTTCCATTACGTTTGAAATAAATCAAAAGCAATTGTAGCAGGTACATCTTCAACTCACATAAGAGAGAAGAACAGACTGCAGTGAAGAAAGAAAAACTCACTGGGGAAAATCAGCTAACAGTGTGCTGTTTGTTATTAAGTAAATTAGAAGACCTATTAAGTGAAGTGACAGGTCATTAAAAAGGATAAAAATTAAATTACACACAACACAGCGATGCCAAACCAAAATGGCCTGATGGGAGAGTAAAGGACTAAATCCCAGAAACACTAAAAATTCCCTTACTCATTGCTTCTGGGGACAAAAAATAGCAGCTCTGCTCTCCAGAGCATCCAGAGAGCAACCCAAACAACCGACCCAAATCTTTTGCAGTACACTCACAGGTAAGGTAAAAATAAACTTAAAATCAAAGTAAAGTCAACGAGGATAAGTTTAAATAAAAAGTATTAAATAATAATATAAGTTATAACAAAATCATCACAAAACCAACAAAGCAAAAACAGAATTTAAAATGGCACACTAGATGTAACAAGTCATTCAGTACCAGCAGCAGCAACAAGTTTAATGTCAAAAGAAGGTTTTGGGTTGGTACATTTAACCTTTAGTTGGGGTAACAATGGAATATAAAAAAGATAAAAGGAGAACTGACCAATTGCACGGAGTTGTCCGAGCAGCTGTGTCCTCATGCCAAGTATCATGTGCATGGTAGCTTGGGACAGGAAGTTTTTCTCGCAGAAGGATCTCTCCCAACCTTCACTGCGAGCTTTCTGCCATGCCTGCCACCACAGAGGACAAAGATGACAGAGAGATGTCTTTACAATGGCTTTTGCTTGTGCAAGACTATGAGCTCAAATCTGTATAAAAAATAAATTTTTTTAGATCATCCCAATGAATGAATCATATTTTATTAAAAATCTGAAAACAAATAAATTATAGAGGACTTCTTTTTAAAACTGATACAGGAGAAAATTGATGAGTTATAATAATGGTAAGCCACTAAGTGTATTAAAATTTATTGTGACCACTTAGGAGTTCCAATACTCAAATTTGGATCACATCATTACAGCTTTGTTGAAATCAAGCACTCAACCCAAAGCACTCTTCTTAGATGTGTTCCTGCCTACCTGGAAAGCTCTAAGCAGGGCCATGTGATCGCTAAAGGTGTTGGAAGTAAAGCGTCTGCGGCAATTCAGAGCAGCTCTTTTCTGAGAGCTCTGGGTGGGAAGGACGAAGGGGTCACGATAAGCCAGCGTACAGGCAATGGTTAGAATGGGGTCCAGACACTTAAGCGCAACAGCGCACAGCACCATCTTTCCTAGATGGGGCTCCACAGGTAGATCAGCCAAGTGGTAGCCCAGATCAGTCAGGTCTTCATACTGGTCCATAGCATCGATTTTCTAAAGAGAAAAGTGGTGAGTGGTGAGTCTATTTGGAGACGGAGACTTACTGCTACATTGTTATACAAAAAATGTTACCTTCAGCATTTGCATAGCGTTCCGGACTGCATGTGCAGGAGGTGGTTGGGGAGCTTTGGCCAAGAATTCAGCAACTGGGCAAGAGGAGGGAGCCAGCAGTTTGGTCTGCAGGCACAGTTCCTTACACACACATAACATGAGACAGTGATCAGAATTATGTGGATAAGCAACCTGCTGTAATAATGGTAAACTGCACCTATGTGACCTGTGCATGATAAGAGGTGAACGAAGTGTCCTACTTTTTATAACTACTTCTACAGTAAGTCATAGTCAGATTTGTATCATATAGCCATCATGACACAGAGTTAAGTCACAAAAGGCGATTTGACTCAGGTGTGTTGAAGCAGGGACACATCTAAAACCTGCAGTAAATTTAACATCAAACAATATATAGATTGTTAATCTCTTAGACTTTAAATTCAGTGTTTATAAAGAAAACAAAAGAGTTAACTTGATCATGCATGTGTCTACCTGTAGAGGCATCCGGAGCAGCTGTGGAACCTGGAATTCCAGCATATTGTTGAACCTGAGTCGACTAAAGAGATGGAAGCAAATCCCTGGCCTGCAGCGTCCAGCTCTTATAGACATATGAATATGTTCAACAGCAAGGCAGGCTTTTAATATTTGGTCACAAGATTAAAAACATGAGGTGATATGTAAATTTTAGCATCTGTGTTGGAGATTTAAACTAAAAATTTGGGCACTTGTACAGTTACCTTCCTTTCCTTTGCAGAGCACTGGCCTTTGAGATCCACACAGTCTTCAACATGGATACATGGCTGAAGGCATCAAATGACTTCTACAAGGGGAAAATAAATAGCTAATTACTAACATCACTGTGGAATTGATAGCATCATGATTTAAATGTAACTCCTAAACTGTGACCGCACCTCTTTGACCTTTCCAGAGTCAATGACAAAGACGACATCATTGATGGTGATGCTCGTCTCAGCTATGTTAGTAGAAAGAATCTGAAAGGAAAAAGTAATCAGTTATAATCTAGTTTCACAGTGGGTTTATTTACTGTTTCATTACATTAAAATGAAGAGAATACTTCTGAGCTTCACTCACAACATGATAGTCTAGTTTCAAATTCACTGCTAATGTATAGAGGCTGACATAAAGTGGAAGTAGGAGAATTGAGATCAATATAATAGAAAACTGCACAGGCAAAAATCTCTAAGTAAAATGCTGCTTGTATGAATGCAATACACGATATATGATAAAAAAATATATATACACCCCCCCCACACACACACACACCTAAAAAAAAGTAAAGGAACACTTTTTAAATCAGAGTTCAGCATCAGGTCAGTTAAACTTGTGGGATATTGATGTGGTCAGCAGCAGAGGCGGTTGTCGCTGATATATTTATATTAACTTTCATTAGTATTTGTTGTTCCTTTGAGACTCAGTGTCTCATTTACAAGAGAAACATAACAAATTTCAGTGTCAGCTGCTTTGGTGTTCATGAAATTAACAACAGCTGCACTAAAGCAGCAACAATAAGACAACCCCCAAAACAGGAATGGTTTTACACTTGGAGACCACTCACAGTTCCCCCTCCTCATCTTTTCTAACATTTTTTTCCACTAGTTTAGCAATTAGCTAGGGTCAGTGTCACTACCGGAAACATGAGGGGATACCTGGACCCAGTCCAACTCCTCCAGGAGGGCACATCAATACGTGCCATTGCCTGAAGGTTTGCTGTGACATTAAGTTTTGGTCAATCCGATGCTGTCAGGACTGACCTGGAGCTCAGTAATGCCCCAAACTACTGGTGTACCATTTTCAGTTGCTGCACCCCACTGCAACATTTTTTTCGCTTTGATCATTTCTATCAAACGATGTGGCATCCCTTCAGTCCTAACACATTACACAGTCCATGTCATTCATCTGATATTTTTCCTTTTTGAAATCTGATGTTTTCTAAGTGTTCCTTTATTTTTTGAGCAGCATGTATAAATACACACATATTGACACAAGTGACTCACTATCTTCCTGACACTGGGTGGAGAGGTTTTCATGGCTTTTTTCTGATCCTGAGTCTGCATGTCTGAATGAAGTGTAAACACTTGGTGCCTAAGAAACAAAACCCCTCTATCAGAGAGTATACACTGTGTTGCAAGTCTTTGTACTAAAAACAGTTAATGCAAGCTTTAAAATAATATCAAAATTACTGGATTCTTTCCTTATTGACATTTTAAATTGAGTCTCAATTTTCGGAAACAATCTGACCTCTCCCGGTGGGCGGCAAACCTCTTATCATCTTGAAGGATGCGGTCCTTGAGTTCCACGATCTCATCATATCCAGGAAGAAAAATGAGGACAGCACCTGAAGACCAAAAAATGGCTCACATTCTTGCAGAGCTGGTGACATATATTAAATATATTGAAATAAGCAAGGGCAGTATGGATTAGAAAAGATCAAGACAGTACTATGAATCATAGGTTCATAGTACCCGTGTCAGGTCTTTGAGAGTCATATCTTTAAGAAATAGGAAGAAATCCAGCAAATATTATTCATCTGCTGTAGACAGTTTTAGGGCTGCCATTTCTTTTGTTCTCCACTTGCTCAGTTTTCTCTCTAAAGATGTGCAGGTTTTTGGCTAACAGCTAACAGAAAAAGTATGTGTTTTTGCAGCAGGCTCCTAGTAACAACATCTCTAAAGATAAGATGCATGCTCTGAGTACACACAAAACTAGTTCATCCCTTGAGTTACGTGCCTTTTTTATGCTTGAATGACTCACGGTTCAGTGTGAAGTGGCTTAACAAACAAACAAACAAACAAAATACATTCCTCTGCAAATTATCAGGTGCAAAGCAGCCAGTGTTTTAAATGCGAGGTAGCTCAAAACATTTGCAATCTTGATATTTACCATCATCAGAAGTGGAGCAGATGTGGTGCAGCAGATTCATAATGAGATCCAGGTCTACCCGCTGATCATCAAAGCTGTGATGGTACAGTGTGAGAAGCTCTTGGTCTTCTGCGCTTAACTCAGCAGTGGCACACCGCACCAGAGGTGACTCGTCCATGCTCACCTGTCCCAAAGGACTGCACAGTAACAGGAATATTCAGCTGCCTCACAAAGTACTCATAATCAACTTTCCGCACACTTAACAGTGTTGTAAATTTAATTTTAAATGAATAAAGTTGACACCTGAATAACTAAGACAGTTTAAAAATTTTCTCTATTTACTAAAAGTCAAAAACCGACACTTGGAATTTCCCCACACTTGGACTCTAAAACTTGGAGAGCTCAAAAAACAAGATAGATCTCTAGAAAAGTAGACATCAGGCAAGCAAAACTAGTACTTTTCACTATAATCAGTGGTCATATGTACTCTGCTTGAGACACTTCAGTTTATCATTTATTGATAAATTACATTATCTTTGCTTTAAACTTTGTCATGACCACAGATGCTGTTAAAGGGAAAACAGTTATTTAAAATGACAACTGTAACACAAAACGTGTCTGAAAACTTTCCAAAGCACATGAACTGCACACAGACTCACATGGATGATTTCAATAAATCCACAGCATCAGTCTGCTGGAAGTGTTCAGCAAAGTCTGAGGCAGTCCTGAAAACACATAAAATGAACACAAGTGTATGATATTCTACAGTTCATGTAACTTCACTCTAGGTTACTTTTTTCAACAAGTTAAAAAAAATACTCAAACTTTCTGTTATGCTTAAATTGTACATTTTAAAAACACCTATAAGATTATATGCCTGCTCCATTTCTATGGACAATGAAAGCAGAACTAGCACAAAAGGGCTGTGAATCATAGAATCGTCTCTTTGAATCATTAAGCTGTAATGTGGCTCAGTGTTGTCTTACCACCCATTAGATGCTTTCATGTTAAAGTCAGCACCCATCTTGAGGAGCTGCTCCATCTGTGCAATGAATCCTCGACCTGCTGCTACCATCAGTGGTGTGGCCCCTGTTTCACTATGCATGTAGTCCACTACACACAAAAAGACACATGAGGAATCAACTAGAGTCCAAATAAAACTGAACTGAAATATTATTTAGACATCGAAATATTATGTAATTACAAATGAAACTCTTGTGGACTCAACTGCGCATAATTATATATTATTAAATACACACAAAGCAAAGACATCCCATCAGATTTGTACCGTTAACGCCTTCATTGAGGATCAGATTGAAGAGCTGAATAAAAGCATCCTGGTCCTCATTTAGGAAAATGCTAGAAATGCATGAGTCCATCTCCTTCATCAGCCACGGCTCCAGCTGTTCAGTGCCACTTTCATTCTGGAACATTAACCAGTGCATGAACAGTAAGGTTTCATACCACTCAGATTTACAGAGTATAACTGAAAGACATTTGATGCCAAACTTTCTAGAAGTTCCTGTTTTAAAACAAATTAAAACAATGTCAGCAGGGAGAAAGAGCAGAGCCGATGGATGGACACATTACTTTGATGTCATGAGAAACAAAACTATGTGTAAACCATGTGACTCTCTCGGCTAGAAACGTGACAAATCTTAAACGACATCTGTAAGCCAGTCAGCCAGATCTCCATGTAAAGGTAAGCGTTTTAATGTCATGCACGGTAAACTGTTTTTCCCAGTTTAGCATTTATGTTTAGAGAAAATCACCACACGGCGGTGGATTAGCCTTTCCTAATCTTAGTCCTGAACGCTGCCCTGTACTGTACTGTACTGTAGAGCATGTCCTCCTGAAAAACACTCGCATTATCCCAGTAAGGTGGTGTTAATGATCAGGTGTGTGGGAAGCAGGTGAAACGCTGATATTAATATTAATAATTTTCCATAACCTTTAATATTGTTTAATTTTGTGAAAGTGTGTATAATGACACAATCAAGGGAACTGAAGAAAAAGCATTTACATTTTACACCCTTTATATTTTAGTGGACTGAAGATTTAGTCGACTAAATTCTTACTCTAATTATTTGACTAAACTAGACTAAAACTAAAATTACTCAGACGACTAAATTATGACTAAAACTAAATTTAATTTTCATCAAAAGACTATGACTAAAACTAAATCAAAATTTGCTGTCAATATTAACACTGCTCCCAACCTGATTAAAATGTTTTTTCATTTGCTTGCAATGTGACTATAAAATGAGATTATGCTCACATTACAGCTGTGTACACATGCAACCACATATCCAAAAAAAGTGTAAGAAATAATAATTTATAAAAACACTGAAACTGAAAACAACAACATACCAAATGTTAAAATTGCCGGTTTAAATTTATAACCTGCAACACATTTCAAAACTGCTGGGACAGAACATCTGTCTGTCCATCTATCTGTGTGTCTTCAGATTTTGTCTATGTAACAGCATTACAACACTCCGAGATACAGTTAGAAAACTTCACAAGTGGAGGTCAAAATGAAGGTTAACCTCAGACATAAGTCTGAATAGCCAGTAAAGGGCTCCAAAACTACTGAGTCCCCACACATTTAGACACCCCTGTCAAACATTATCTGGTGTAAAAAGTACAAAAATAATATCTGAAGATATCTGGAGTCTGAGAACTTGGTGTCATGGCTGGTGTGAGCTCACCTCTAGGTGTAACAGAGGGCGTGGTGTGTGCGAGTTAAAGGCCCTCTTCCCACTGTCAGGGAGGAAGACTGGAGCACAGGTCCTCTGTTTCTCCCCAACACAACTTGTCTCTACTGCCTCACACCACTCTGTCAAACATTTCTGTTTTCTTTCCTCTGAGAACCAGAAAATATGACACACAAAGGAAATTTAAATAATCCCAAATCAAAGGCTATGTAAAAAAAAAATAAAAAAAACAGAGAAGAAGAGTCATACTTCTTTGTGTCTCTTCCTTGTATTTCCTGATGTCCTTGTTGGTGAAGCCCGTTAGCCTCAGAATATCCTCTAGAAAGAGCTCCTTCACCTCAAACTGTCGTCCTTTGACTACAAAAAATATTTTAAAAACCCTAAATTTATATTAGATAAAATCAAAACATGCCTTTTCAAGACACAGATAATTCTCAAACCTTGGAGAAGCACATTGATTTCCCTAGAGTATCGATTGCAGATTACTTTATTACTTCCACTGCAATCTGTGACTCTTACAGATCATGGGTCCTTGTTTCCACTACTTGGAAAACAAAAGAAACTTCTGTCATAACAAGAAAGCTTGTTATAATTATGTCATAATTCTGAAAACCTAAGTCATAATTATGTGATACTACAAGTCCAAAACGAATCGTTTTACATGACTATGAGATATTAGTAGTATGACCTTGTATTCTATATGAGATATGTATAAGAACGACCAGAACTAGGATAATTATGAGATACAGTACATTTTGACCAATACAATGGTATGGGTATGATGTTATGGGTTATTTTTTTTAACCTGTACTTGGCACCCTCATTACAGATACTGCAGTACTGGATACAAACAAGGCCAATTAATAAAGTAAGCACAGCGCTGAATAATTGACAGCTGGTTTTACCTCTGATTTAAATAAACACTGAGGTTTGTAGGACTTACGGTGAAGAACGGGGCAGGAGCCAAAGTACTGACGAAACAGGTCTATATCCAGAGCTGCACTAGAGAGGATCAGCTTTAGCGTGGGAATCTTTTGAAGCACATCCCGGATCTTCGTGAGCAGGAAGTCAGTCAGGCCATCACGCTCATGCACCTCATCCTGTTGAGAGTCACTAATTTTAACAGTTTTTTAAGATGATTTCCACTGCTTTAATTTTGATGCCTTTCTATGAAATGTAGTACTACATCAGTGCTGCTGCTGTGTGGTCAGAGGTAACTGCCTGAAAAAGCAGGCAGCAAAAACATTGCTTTCTAATAGGACAGTTGGACAGAAATGGTTAAAATGATTCATATGTTTCACAAAACTCTACAATAGAGGAGGATCCATACACATTTTTCAATACTGTATGCCTTCTGTTTTTATAATCTCGATACTCACCACAATGACATGTGTGACAGTTGTCATGCTAGCATCTCCAGTCATTAATGTTCTGAGCAGTACTCCACTGGTGCAAAAGGTCAACAGTGTCTTAGGAGATACCCTGAGAATTGCAAAGTCAAAATATACAAGTCAAATTCTTTTTAAGAAACATGCATCTTCCAGAAGCTCACAAATGTTAACAAAAAAAAAAAAAAAGGAAGAAAAAAAAAAAAAAAAAAAAAAAAAAAAAAAAAAAAAAGAAAAATAAAAAAGAGGG